>WYDI02030308.1:32495-176951 GCA_009867235.2 Psittacus erithacus
GATCAAAGGCAAGCAGCAATGAGTTGTTTGGATCTCTTCCCATCTTTGTCACTGAATGTGCCCAAGTTCCCCCAGGCACAGTACTTGGTTTTCTCCCAAGTTTCTTTCCTTGTTGTGTGGTAAGAATAGAAGCAACTTTGGGAATGGTAAAGTTTGAAAACTTCAGGAAAAATCCCTATTGGGGAGAAACTCTGCTGATTCAAGTAGGACAAGCATCTACCATCATCGTGATGTTTTAATCTAATACAAAATGTTGGCATGTTTGGATATGCTTGCAAGTGCATTTGAGGATCACAACCATCTCCACTCAGGTATAGTCAGAAGCTGTAAATCCAGGGGCAAAATCCTGGGTTGTGGTTCACGCTTCAGCAGATGGAGACAGTTTTCCTGCTGATGGGATAACAGGGATGGTCTGAGGCTGGTGGGGATGTCACTTCAGCCATGGGGCAACATGTTAAAGGCAAAGTTGCAAAGCAAAGGTGAAATATAAGAAAGCCGTGGAGCTCCTGGGTTGTCCTTGCTGTAGTGCTAGGTCTGCTTTGATTGACAAAGCTTCCATAGATATGTAGACTGAAATCACCCAAGCTCATTGATTAGAAGTTGGGTCCAGGTCTGTTTCAGAGATGGTTTTGGAACTGCTTGATCAAAACAAGTGTCTGTGAGGGCTTGGTCACAAAAACTTCAACCCTTGTGAAGGGCAGATGTGGGGTTTTTGCACGATGTTCTGAAAGCTGCTTTGAGCTCAATGTAATTTATCTGCAGAGGCTAGTGGGAAGAACTTGACCAAGTTGTTCCACTGTGGGCTGATGGTTGTAACTGATGTGGTATTGTGGTAGGTCCCTTTGCATTTCTTTCTGCCTGGTCTACCCCAACTGTTTTCCAGCAGCCAGGGGTTGAAAGGGGCACAATGAATGACAAAAAGAGCCTCTTTGGTCTTTTTTACCCCTCCCTTTGAGACACAGCTTAGACTGTCAGCCTGGATAAACTCCAGCACTTCCTTATCCCCATGAGATAAATCCATCACTCCCAAAACAGACTTTCTGCTAGAAAGCAGGCTGAAACCTCTTTTCTTCTATCTTTCCATTAGTTCCTCTTCCCTCTCCTGCATGACAATATCCCCTCCAGTCCCTGCATTGTGCAATGCATCTGGAGTATCATACTGCAAGTCAACACTGTCTGGGTGCTCACAGCCTGCCTGTCATGGGGGAAAGGAACTGGGTTATTCTCAGCTGCTTTGTTGAGGAATGGAGAACTGGGGAAGCGTTTTGCAGTGCTAATGATGGAGCGGGCTTTGCATCTTCCAGGTGGATGAGGGAAGGCCAAGAGTGGATTTGGCTGCTTTTTGCCCTGTACTAGGTGAAGCTTCTCTTCAGGGCTTCTGGTATTGGTCTGCAGGGAGCAGGAAGAATGTATGCTAACAGCCTGCCTGCTTTTCTTCCATCTTCAGCTTTTGGATTGCTGCTTTTTGCCTCTCCTGGATTATCAGAGATTGGGGCAGAATGGTAGAAATTCCAAGTATTTATGACCCTGAGTTAAAAGTCCCAGTAGCCCTTTCCTGTGTCACTGAGCCACAAACACAACCATAACTCACTATGCTGCAGAGCAGCTTGTTTTGGCAGGGGAGTGGACCAACCAATGTAAGCAGCCTTTTCCCCATCTGGCTTTTGACACAAAGCATGTTTCCCAGTTGGAGTCAAGCTGTGGGGTTGGATCTGCTCCCACAGCCTGGCCAGCTCATGGCCCTCTGAAGCTGACACCTGCATGACCAATGCAATTGAGTCCTCTTGCCAGTCAAAGCTTGACTGAAGGCCAGGGGAATCAGTAGTATTCCTTATCCCAGGAAATGCTGGGTCAGATCCTGTGCCTTGTTCTTTCCCCAAGTCTTTCTGCAGTTAGATATAATCCCTGTCAGGGGTTATAGCTAAGGCTGACAGCTTCAGCTTTCCATATTAACTGAAAAAATATGCAGAAATAAACTACTCGTGCATCTTCTTAGACTAGCATGACTTTCCTGTCGTGTTTTCTGTGTTTTCTCCTAGCACTTAATGTTTGCAAGTCACTTTGCTTTAAGCCATGCCTGCTACGGGCCCAGAACATGCAATAGCTACATCTTTCACTCTCTCCCCCTCTATCTCTCCTCAGCTTCAGTGTTTAATTTGCTCCAGACTCTGCTTGAGCAATTTTTGGAGAGTACAGTTTATATTTGTGTATGCAAATAAGCTGAGCAAATATGCTAAGGAGCTCCAAAGATAGACTGGGAGGCTTAAATACATGCTAGCCCAGAGCAGAATCATCCCAGGACATCCTGGTCTCAGTTAACCTTTCTGCCTTCTTCAGTTTAGAGTCTGGCAAGTACTGGGAGATACCCTCCCACTTCTTGTATTGCTGTAAACACATGAGCATCACTGGCATCAGTGGTACTGTTCTGCACCACGAGCTGGGCAACAAGGCGCAGCGCTTTGCCCATGGTAACGTATAGTTATGTGTACAAATATTACTTATCATTCATGTCCTTTGTGTTGTTAAACAAGCAGTTCTAGGAGCTGTAGAAGTAACGCAGCCAGCTTTCCTTCAGACCTGTGATTTGTGTTGGAGTCTCTGGTGTCTCATAAAATGTGCGCTTCTGAAGCTTTGCGCATGGTTGGAGAGTTCATAAAAACACTCTTCCCTGTGGATGCTCTGATAGCTAATAACATAGTGTAGTCATTGCCTTTTCTTTAGGAGCAGGGCAAGAATTTGACCTTTTTCTTCTCATTCCTGCCAGTGGTTACAAAACTAACAAAAAACCCCAAACCATAATTCCCTTAAACTGGTGGATCTGTCAAATTAGTTTAAATTCATTCAAACATCTTGTGATGAACACCAGCTTTGCTAATGTGCTTTCCCTCGCTGAAAGGATCCCTATGGCATCTGCACTGCAGCATACTGCTGTCCTGATAAAACATCAAAGCACCTGCATACTGGAATGGCCAAACCTTCTCCCCATCAGAGGGAAAGCTCTCCACTAGAGACGAACACCTTACCAAATGGCAAAGCCCATCAATGCCAGATCCATGGGACTGATTTCTTGTGTTCGTAAAGACTTTGATTCTTAATGTTAGGTGGTTTAAATCTTCAGCTGCTCCCTAAGCTTCCCAAGCTGTTCTCTGAAATACTCCAATGTAGCCCGCTCTATGGAGGAAGAGGTGCTACCCTTTTTCTCTTCCCTGTTCTCTTCTGCTGTCTCAGCCTGACTCACAATTCAGACTGCCTATGAGAGCCAGAACGTTTTCCTTGCAGTCCTCCCACTTTGGATTGTTTTCTTGCCTATCTGCAAAAGGGGCACTCTGCAGCAAGCCTCTCTAAATGGAGTCAGATGGCATCTCAGGGTGGTGTATTGGTTTTGCAAATGCATTGCTCTGCTTGTAGCCAAAAAGCAATTTCAATATGAGGCCTTGCTAGACAGTGTAATCTAAATCCTTTCCCTTCAGGTCTCCACAGCTGCAGTATAGCATGAAGTGTTGGGAAGGAAGTCCTGGTTTGCAGCACCCTGCTTCCCATTGCCAAAACAAGCATTTTGGTGGAGATTGTTTTTCCTTACACCATCGCATTGAGAAGGCAGCGCCTACAATCTGTGCATCTGATCTGTACATCTGTATTGTCTTAGCCAATGAAAAGAAAGAGGAACGGATGAGTTAAGTCGGTCTACCTGATATTAGGAGTCCACTCTGGGACCTGGATGGGACCCATTGCTCTTCAGAACACCTATTTCTCTTGGGAACTGAAGCTCAAATGAAGACCTTCTGGTCAGTGTCTACACTTGGACAAATAGACCCCTCTTTCTGCAGCCTGTTCAACCACAGTAGATCCCCAGTGTGGTGAGGTGACTTCAACTGTGAACAACCACCATCAAAATGCAACTGATCTGGGTAGGTTGAGCTGGAAATCAACTGCAGAAGGTGAAATGCTCCAGGAAGGATTTGGGCTGGGAAGAAAAGTTTTAGCACTTAAATAGAGAAAGGCAGCTTAAAACTACCCTGTTAGGTAGATGCCTGTAACTGTATCTGCTGAGGGGAAATGTGGTCTCCAGATGGAGTCTTCAAATGGGATAGACTGGAGGCAGATACATTGCTGGAATTTGAGTACTAGAGCTTCCAAGTGAGTTATCTCTGAGCAGAACATGGATCCTTATGCAGTGACTCTGCAGAATAACTGAATGAGGTGAGGGAGCACTTAATGACATGGAAAAAGAGACCATGCCAGGAGGATGTCACAGCTGTCTAAGTGATACAGCAAGAAGGATACAATCTGATAAGCTGCTGAGGCATGGGGACCAGTTCTCTGCATCATGTGGACCCAGAGTGGAGTGTTTTGGGGACAAAGGACCTGCTCTTTGTGTCCTGTCACATTACTTTAGATCATCTGAGCAGTGATGAGAAATCAGCACAGCTCAGGAAGTGCTGGGAGAGGTTGTGGATGGGAGGCAGCAATGAGGTCAGTGTTTATCAGATGCCTGCCCTTGTGCTGAGTGGGAAACCAGCTTTGCTCTTGAGTTGTGCTATAGAATAAGTCAGTGCAGAGGACCTGATTTTTGCCTGTGTTCTAGCTCCATAGCCCTGACTCCAGCAAGAGTGGGATAGGAGACCCCCCCTCGGCCCATGCTAGCCCCTGTCCTGCTCCAGGCAGGCTATAGGAAAGGGCTGTTTCAGGTGCTTAAAGTGAAGCTGCCTGTGACTCTGCAGAGCCTCCTGCCTTGTCCTCTCTGTGTGCCCTGGTTTTTGCTGGCGAATGGTGACAAGCAAGTGCCTGCTGGAAGGGCTGGCACCTTCCAAGTGCTCTGGGATGTGTTCCCAGATTTGGGCAGAGCAGGGATTTTTTGCATGTCTCAACATTAGAAAGCAAAAGCCAGACACAGGGAAATATTGAAGAGTCTCTTGCCCAGCACAGCTTTTGTGTGTTTATTTGTCAACACTTGGTTTTGTTTCCTGACACAAAGTGGAGACATTTGGTCAGTGTTTTGGCTAGTGCTGTTAGTCAGCTGCGGTGTCACTTGCAATGATGCTCATGGCTTTTCTAGTCCTTTAGATCTGCAGGCACTGATGCCTAATGAGGTTGTAAAATGTTTGTTGCAGCCCCTACTCTGAGTGGGGGGTAATAGGATTCTGCTTACAGGAGCCGTTTTGCTAGCTCAAGCAGCAAAGGGCTGGCCTTTGATAGAGGGAATGTTATAAAACCCTTCTGCAGAGCTGCTACATTTCTGATCGTTCAGCTTAGTAAATGAGCTGATAGTGCACTGAGTTGAACAGAAGCAAAAATAATTTGGCTAAGCTTATGTTCAATGGTCCAAGTCCTAGTTTTGAGTCTTAGTAATTTTTAATGCAATTACACTCAGTATTATGGTATGATAAATCAATGTTCAAAGAGATCAAGGGAGACTTGGATGTGTTTGCTCTGTTCTTCTCTTGTTCCTAGATCTGGCCCATGTATAAAATAGGGTGATGGGTTAGAGGGAACATGGGTCACAGCCTGGTAAGCCTGCAATTAAGACATTGAAATCACTTTCTCACCTATTGGATTCATAAACATAACTGCCTCCTTTTGTCCTTACTAGAGTAAATCAAGCCTGGTTTGCTGTGACTTGCCACCATTGCTACCATGCTTATTTCAACTCCTTTATTTCCAGCATTGTAAGAGAGGTCAGAGTGCTTCCTTGCTGTATTAAGCAGTACCTCTCAGTAACCAGAAACGCAGTCGGTATTTGAACTTTGTTGCCCGGGTGCTTTGCTGGCTTTAGTTCGGGTCAAATGTTCTGCTGCTGTTATGACGCTCTTTGCACCTTTGTGATGTGTCAGTAACAAGGCAAAAAAGGCTGGTTTGTAAAGATGAAGGTCTGATCCTGTGGGTGAAATCAAGCGCTTGCTGCCTTTGCTGTACACGCATGCAGAGACTTGTTCCAGTTTATAGCACCAAAGGCTTGTCCCATGTATTGAGTTGTGCCATCTCTTCTATTTCTACTTATAACACAGGCATATTTTGACCCTGAGTGAACATTGACTTCCCTGTGCTTCAGTTTCTCCATCCTGGCATGGGATGTCTGGATCCCTCTACACCTGTCAGAGCACAGGGTTCAGCCTCATTCATTGAAGTTCACAGCATGTGTTGAAAGCCTGGGTAACAATTGACATTATATAATTTGAGATGTTTATTATAATATATATTTATATATATATAATTGACATTTTATTATTGATGTCATTATACAAACTGTATAATGTTGTATTTGCTTCTCTGAGAGAAGGACATTGAAGCAACAGACAACTACAGCACTGGATTTCCACAAGGCTTTGCCATGACACAGCTGTCAAATTGAGTGCTCTGTAAACTTGAAAGTATTTCTATTTGCAGAGCCCTATATCTATTCTTTAACTATTTTGCTTCAATGGACTCAAGTTTTCTAATGAGACTCTATGTATCAGTATGGAGACCATTGCAAAGATTCAGTCAGAATAGTGTTTGTTTCTTACTATAGGTGAGGTATATGGGTTTTCCACTAAAAACTCCCCACCTTTCTTCTTGGAAGTAGCAAATGTATCCCAAAAGAAACTCCCTGTCGGATTTTGTCTAGCAGACAAGCCACTGGCATGGAGACTTTTAGCTCAACTGATTAGCATCTAACAGTCATAATTGAAGTCAAGGTTTTGCGCAGCCTTCCTGCATTGCCTATAGTAAACCTCACAGTGGAAGGCTGTAACTAGGTCTGGACTGAAACCAAAATGAGAAATGATGATTGGAGGTGAAATCTGTTTCAGGTCCATGGTCAATGGCTATAACACACCGAAGTAACAGAGTACATGTTTATACATCAACAAATGCTTAAAGAATTGATTCCTTCCGGCAGGCTCTTGTAAAAGGCAGGCAGCCCATGTGAACTGATGCTGTCAAGGGAAATTGGAAGCTCACTGTTGTTTGACAGGTATATTATTCCAGCTGCCCTGAACTTATTTACAAAACAAGGAGTTAAGATCCCCGACATGGTGCAAGTCAGTGCTGTGGAGCTGCAAGAGCCCTGTTTTTTCAGCCCTTCAGAACTGGCTTCAATTTGCTTGACATTTGAAATGGATGAAAGAGGAGGAAAGAAAAAACATTCTCTGCTTCACAGCCTGTTCTGTTAAGGAGACAGACGTAATATTCTAGGAGTGAAAGAATTAAGGTTCATTTTTCCCGGCTGTGCAGCAGGGATTGGGACTGCGACAATCTCTTGCATCCTCTACACCTCCATGTGCCTCCATCCAAATGTTGTGGCACTGACACTAGTACAGGTGCTCCTTCTCTTGGGCTCAGTGGTGCTAGCTGGGGGAAGTGAGACACAAGGACCTGTGGGGCCAAGCAGGATTCCAACAAGGCCAGAGCAGCCTGTCAATGGTGTCCTGCTCTTCCCAGATATCCTCTGCTGCGCATCTGCAAATCCTTTGTTGAGAGCTTGGATTTATAGGTTTAGCCTCATCACTGTCAGGCTCAAGGGCCTTCATTTCCCTTTTCAAGGTCTTCCATTTCCGTTCCCAGTCTCCCTTACTTTTAGTCCTGGTCCTTGGTCCATCTGACGGGTTTTGTAAATCACGCCTTGGAGAGTTTCTCTTCCCTGACCCCCAACAAGAGGGGCTAGAACCGATAGTCTGCAATGTCTCTGAGTAGCTGATGTGAATACCTATATTTGCTCCTGCTTCATGCTTGTTTTCAGACAGTTGAAGCTTAAGGAATTGGTTTTGAGCAGTGGCTTGGAGCCTGCCTGCTGAGGGAGCTTCACTGTACCCTTGAAGAAATATCTAATGTAGTGAGATGCAGTTATCTAAGTGTTTTTCTTGCATTTCCAGAGAAGAATCGCTGACTCCTATTAATGTTTGACATGATATCCTGCTTCCTAAAAGCTACACCTCTCCACCCTGTCTTTCCAAATGCCGGAACTCCACTGGAGCAGAGGAGGCAATAGAAAGGCCACTCAGTTAATGCTTTCACCTACATTGAGTTGGTAAAATCCCATCCCTGACACGAAACTTTGTGTATGACATGTGTATTATTTCCTTCTATATAGAGAACAAATGCAATTATCCTTGCTTGTCTATCTGCTTAGTAACAAAACATTTGAGAGCAGCTGTGTATCTGGATGTTTACTCCATCCAGTGCAACCAGGCTTCAGTTGAAAGCAGGTGCTGTAGATGCTACAACAGTACAGATACTGAGACTTTTCACTTTGTTTCTTCTCTTCATCCCTCTCTTCCTACTCTCTTCTGAAAGGGAAAGAGCAGAGCCTTAGTACACAGAGCTTTGTGTACCCAGAAAGCTCCCTGCGAGCTCTGTGCAGTGGAATTTTCTCCTTGGGTAGGGATATTGAAGATGTTGCAGGAAGATTGTCAGTCATCGCTCTCTTGACATGAACCCTAGGGAGCTTCCTTTTCGTTCAGGATGCTTTGAACTTGGTTGTTCATGATGCAAATGGGGCTCTGCATGGTACATGTATGGCAGTGTCTGTGATAGCAGACATACTTTAGCAGATGTTTACCTCTGTGCTTCTGCTGAAGGTGATTTTCCCATTAAAAGTGTGTTTGCATGCACAGGAACCCTCCTCAGACAACAGAGGGAGAGGCACAGTCCTTGGGGAATATGGGATGATGAAATGAAATGTTCACTTGTAGGTTCCTGCAGAATTGAAATGGGAATCAGCTCTGACTTTGTGGCATATTCAGCTCATGCCTCCTGCCTTCAAACTCCTTTGCAACATTCAGCAGGTGTCAGGCTATGGAAAACTGCTGGGAAGTGCACAGATTGTCCTGTCCGGAGAGGTGAGGCACAAATAGACCTGGGAAGGGTGTCTGAAAATGAGCTCTCCTTTTATGATAGCATTGCTGGTACTCAAGTGTGCCTCAACAAGCTTTTCCCATGGGTTTTGAGTTTGAGGGCATGCCTTTGGGACATGGAGGCAGCCTGTCCTGGGATGAAGACATTACCAGTAGCCTTTCATAGGTAAGAAAGCAGAGCATGCAAGTGACTGACTCAAAGGTACTCCAGAATTCTGGCTGTAGCTCATGTCAGTGGATTCCCTTGCCCTTGAAGACAAGGGGAGATAAAGAGATACCCTGTTGGCCAGCCGCATGCTGAGTTGTTTCATTAAAGTGTGTGAAAAGCCTTGCTGTTTTTCAGCAGCGATTAGATGAAAATATGTATGGGCACACAGAGACCTGATCTCAACCCTGCAGGCAACACAGCCTCAGATGAGAGGCTGGAGGAGTACAGAATTGTCACTGATGCTCTGAATTCAGTCTGCCCCCAGGTTTGAGGGCTTTCCTGTACTTGATGAATGTTTTTAATGCAGTATATTGAAATCACTTTAAAGACAAAAATATATATATAGCAAAAGAGGGGATGTGCCATACAGAAGCCTCTGCAGGTTCATGTGGTCTTGTCTCCTGTGGTATCATCTGAAAGCTGATAGATGTCTCATGGTATCAGGAAGAACACCTCTCTGAAGAGCCCTGTGGCTCTGGATTTGGAAGCTGCAAAGGGAAGCATTTACATGTTTCATGTTCAGCCCAGCTGATCTTATTGAGGAAATACTCATTTTGTATTGTCAAGAGGGAGCCAGTTATGCTCTCAGATGATGAAGAGCATCTCTGGAAGGAAGGCATGAACCTCTGCCTCTCATTTGGAGTCAATAGGTATTGCGATTGTTAATTACCCTTTAGGGTCATGTTGTATGGGAACATGTTTGTGCTGTGGATTAGAAGGGAATATTAGGAAAAGGGGCTCCTGCTCTTCTGTCTGACAAAATGGAGGTATTCCTTTTAGACAGGTATTAAGAGTAAGCCATGAGGAACCTGAAAGTGGGAGCCAGAACTTGTGGATTCTCCTGGCTTCTGGTGTTGAACATGCCTCATGACATTGACCAAAATGCCTGCGGGTGTGGGATAGACGCAGGCACTCAGTTGTGGGTTTGTGGCTGCTGAGGATCAGGAAGGCTGCTGAGACTCAAAGCTTTTCAGGGGAGCAGAACACCAGAATTGTCTTCTCACAGCTGGAGATGTTATAGCCTCAACCCCTTTGCTGCCCTCTGCATGTGAATCCAAGGTGCTCAACAAGTGCCTTGTGAGATATTGTCTTGGGAGTATTCACTGGTATCAAAATGCAGGCCATTCCCCAGGTGGGAAGCAGGCTCTCAACCTGCCCTTATCACTGGTACTGGAGCTTTTTAGGCTAACACATACTACTTTTTTTCCCCTTCCTTTCTCCCTGTTTTATAGCTCACCTTTAAATTCTCCTTAGAGAGCAGAACAGGCACAAAGGCAGCACAGAAAGGCAGAAGATATCGTTGTCAAAATCCTTGGTGTCAAAAATAGCTGCCTGAGAAATTCTTTCTCCTGCTGCTTAAAGCTAAATTATTATCATAAGTTGCTGTCCTCTAATGGTCTGATGCAGTGTCCTTTCCTCTACAGCTTCTTCCAGCCCTTGCTAGCTTCAGAGCCCAATCCCTTCCTCTCATGTCAGACATCACAAGTAGCAAGCACCAAGGCTACAGAGTCCAGAAATGGCAAAGCAAAAACCCCTTAATGAATGTGAAACCAGTGGCTTCATTAGTCACAGCCATATGTGTCTGTAAAAGGCTGTGTTAAATCAGGGAGGCAGTGGGGGAAGAGGGACTGTAGGGGTCACAGCTGATGGAGGAAAGAGAAGAGGCTGGTAAAACCAGTTCCTGCTGCAAATGAGTCTTGGTTTTATTTGGTTATTAGGCTGTTTTAGAGCTTAGCTGTTGTTGCCTCTAGGCTAGGGCTGAGTGCATCCTTCTCTTGCTTTCTCTTCTGGCATATCTCTTTAAATCTTCAAGGCAAGTTCTGCCCAAACTTGATCATGTTATGTCCCCTCCTTACAGAGGCTGAACCAAAAGCTGGATTTGCAAAGAGACTTGGGTGTTGAAAGAGACAGGCCTCTGTTTTTCACAAGTCTGTTCATGCTGACTTGCACAGAGAGCATCCCAGGTCCTGGAATAGCAGAGCTATGTGATTTGTCTGGCCATGCAGTGTGGAGATGATACAGGGAAGGGTTACTTGGCTTATTCTCTTATGTGCTGATGTTGTGAAAAATGTAACAAAGCCAGGCTGCAGGAGTCTGCTGCATGTGCCTTAGCAATCAGTGGAGTTGTGCCTCTGTTCTTGCAGGTAAAGCAATGCTGTCAGGCAGATCAAAGCATCTCTAAAGCTTGGATGCCCTGGGGTGTAATAGGGACTGACTAACACTGACTATTCTAGTTTGAGATTGGTGAATGCTGTAGGCTGATCAATACATTAATCAACATCACTATGGCTTTGTCACTCACCTAAACTGAGAAGAAAAGAATGCAAGAGATTAACTAGAGTACTAGAGCTCCACTTGATGAATAATTAAAGCAATTTGAGCAAGAGAGGGGCTTGGAGTGCAAAGCAGGGATAGAGAAGGGAGAAGGAGTGGGAAATGGGACTAAGTCTGTTAAGCTCAAAAGGGCCATAGCTTTTGTGTTGGAGTGTCTGCTTGAGCTGCTCCTGCTTGCAGGAAGAGAGCTGGGATACAAACTTCAGCCGCTTGGTGCAGGTTGTGACCCCTGGATTATTTGTCACCTCCCACCTTTGGCTGAGCTTCCTTTTAGGTGGTGATAGAGGCTTGCTCGGAATGCCAGCCACGCTGCTGACAGCCATTGCAGGCAGCTCTTCCTTTGAATCATAATGAAAGTGCTGAGAGCGCTGTGGCATGCTACATGCTTTTACTTTTTCCTTCAAATAAAAAGGACTTCAGTCCGCAATGTTCCAGACAGATGAGAGGACATGGGGAGCATGTGAGGTTTATATGGTCCCAGGGCTTCTGGAAATGAGTGTGCCGAACTTCAGGCGCCCAACAGCAAGACTGTTCCTGAAGTGTCTATAGACTCGCATACATGCGTTCATAGAAGAAATGCCTTTGAGACTGTGATGCCCACAGAAGGGAAGGGAGCTTTTGGGCTCAGGCCTTGGTGAGACACATGGTTTGCTGAGACAGGATGACATGGATGAGAAGCCTGGTGGGGCTAAGGATAGTCTACCTGTACCATAGGAGAAAGTGTTCATCTGGAGTGATTTAGGAATCTTCATGTGAAATCTAAAAATCAGGGTAAAGGCAGTCTGTTAATGTTAGTATGTTGATACAGGCCACGGATTCAATCCGGCAACTTGGAGCTAGAAGGACCATGCTATATACTCCAGACTGATAAACCATCAAATTCCCTTCTTCAAGGCATGTTCAGCTCTATTTGTCTTCAATTTTACATCTTATTTCTGTGTAGCCCTTAATCGATATGTTTTCCTCTGCCTCCAGAATAAATCAGTCTCAAATGGAGTTCTTAAGTTCTTGGAGAACATCCAGATGAAATTGCTCCACTTCCTGTTTTACTTGTCATAGAGAAAAGATGAAGATTCCTAAGAGCCTCATGCAAATGTTCAGCTTTTGGTGCTGTTCAATAAAGTTGATCATTTTACTTGGGAAGTATCAATGCAATTTTCCACGCCAGTAACTTAAAGATTGTACCTCAGTAAATGCATCCATTCCTTTTCTCTCATTTGTATTATGAACAAACAAAAGGAAAAAGAGAAAATGTCTGATGTTGTCTCCCTGGCAAATGTATTAGAATCTTATATAGATTGCTGAAAGTCTGTCCAGAATAGGTACCACCAATGCATTTCTGCAAGTGCCTATTCCATCTGTGTCTCAGCTAGAACAGTTATTGCGGAGCTAGGGAATGTCTTTCCACCCCATTACTTTTCCCAGGGAAATGTGTGAGTATTACCTCTGATGTTAGCAGGAAATCATCAGGACATAAAACACAGAAAATGAAATATTAACTTTGCTATCCAGCCCAGTAATGGTTGTTATGTATTGTATTATAACACAATAAGGTGAAGCTCCTGAATAAGAAATAAAGATCCCAGGCTCCCATCTAGACAGCATTGCACATAGACACACTGATGGTAGATGACAAGATTGGAAAGATGGGGGGGAATATAATATATTCACAGTTTAGATGACAGTGAATATAAAGACAGACTGAGCTTAAGTGGAAGTTGCAAAATATCCTTGAGAAGTCTTATTCCCTCCAGATTGCCACAAGTTATACTGGTAAGTATAAATTCAAAACAGAAGAAAAGCAAAACCTTACGGAACCGTGAACTAAAAACACCTCTGTGTAATGCTGTTTAGTTCCTAGCATTTACAGAAAGGTGATATTTGCTCTTATTTTTAGTAGCCTTCTCATCTTGTCTTTATCTTGAACTGGTCCCTGACTCAGTGGGGTGGCTGAGCACGCAGGTATCTCCCAACACATGGGACTTGGGAGCAGTTGTGTGGCTAGGGCAGGACACTCGTGTTTTCATTATTGTATAGGGACAGATTGCCTCTTACCATGCCTGTTGTGGTAGGGTTTGCTTTGAGCTGGAACCTGCAGAAAACAAAAGCATCTTGAGAGACCAAGAATCCAGACTAGACAGGATAGACATACAATGCTTTCATTCACTGCTTTTCTGTCACTAAGTTCTTTATTACACGTGTTTCCACCAAGAAACTTCTTTCAATGCTTAGGACGAAAGAAAACTGGGAAATAACTGTCTAATCCTTTTCATGCTCTGCCCCTTCAAAGCCTAAATATACCTTCACCATAATGCTGTTCATTTCAGTGAGCTTCAGCAAAAAGGATAAATGCTGGTTCATTACTCTAATAGCCTCATCCTGTTGCTTAGTCTAAGGTTGTTTGTCTGGATAGCAAGGACTTAGTTTGCTTGGGGTTCTTGGGATATTACAGCAATTTCCTTGGTAGATAACTTCTGTTTTCTGTCTCTGAAATGTGAAGTTTGAGGCCAGATTTGCGAAGATGCTCTGGTCCTCTGATCTCAACAGAGACATAAAGGAATTGCATGCTCAAGTGCCTTTAAGTAACTGGTTCTTCCCATAGGTCTGCTAATTAAACAGTCTAGAGATTTCAGGGGCCAGGGAGGGAAAGAGGTGATAAATGCAATGTGGCCGATAATGCTGAGGATTCAAAATGGTCTTCAATTAGTGGGGTACTAGATGTTAGAAACTAACTGAAAATACAAGTGAGAAGTAGTTGATAGCATCAGAGAGCAAATCTTTTTCTTGTTTTCTAAGACTGGAGCTTTGTCTTAGAGCAAGAGATTTGTCTTAAAGCACATTTCCAGTGAAGGGTTAGAGACTGGATTGGCTGCTTTAGTGGAAATGTTCCTAGTGATTTCTCACCTGCATCAGGCCTAGAATTTATTCTTGTCTTAGTTACTATATAGCAACTTAATGTCCGTAAAGGCTGTGTTTCACACACCCCCAGGTGACAGAAAGCACATTTTCATTGGTGAAGGATTTTTCTGCTGATTTCAAGATCATCTTAGACTTGTTTCCTGGTACGGTTCTTAGACCCTGGTAGCTCTGTGGAAGTTAGAAATCACGCAGGGTTTGACTTGAGATGTAGAAATCCTGTGTCATGGAATTATCACCTATCCTGTCTCCTGGGACTCAAATTACCTCTATCCTCTTTCAGTAGTGGAGAGACCTGCTAGGAAGTTCATGCTGTAGGTGAATGGGGGAAAACATTTAGTTAAATTACATTACATTAGCTCATTTATTGTTATGAATTCGGGCTGGCTTTCAGCATGGTCTCTGGAGCGGTTACCTCCATCTCTCTCTCCCTGCTGGAACAAGGCATGAACATCGCTGGTAAGTTACTGGGCTCTGTGCTGGAGCACCACAGTGCATTTTTGGTACCAGCCGTTTGCTTGTCTCTGGCCAGACAGTAAACAAATCTCAGCTCATGGCATGAATGGTATAATAGGCAGCTGTTTCTCCACTGGAGCTGAGGAAACTCGCTGCTTTGGCCTTTCATCTAAGTGCTTTTGACAGACAGTGCTTCAAAAATTGTGTGTACCTCCTGCTGCATGGTAGTCTAGGAGTTATCAGCCTTGTAGGCTGGGGAGAGGAAGGAGAGACCTAGTGCCTGCTTATTAAATAGAATGAAAGGTCTTGCTCTTTTGGGGCCACAAACCAGGAAATAATGAAATAGGCCCCAGTAAATATTTGCATGAGAGAATGGGGTGGGGGTTGTATTTCAGACAGCAGAAGCCTGACGGATGGAAAGGAAAGCACCGATGTACCACTGGTTGTTTTCTTTCTCTGGAAGTTAGTAATGGGCACCTTGCTGGCTTTTTGCTCTTTAGCTGAGCGACATCATCTGCTGGTGCACCCTGCTCTCTTTGCAAGTATGTAGCCTCTATGGGACTCTCACCTGGAAAGAAAGAAGGATACCACTCACCTTGTTCTGCTCTATTTTCACCTGCCTGCATAGTCATCCTGCCTCTCTCTGGAAT
This sequence comes from Psittacus erithacus, assembly GCA_009867235.2. Lineage (NCBI taxonomy): Eukaryota > Metazoa > Chordata > Aves > Psittaciformes > Psittacidae > Psittacus > Psittacus erithacus. The sequence goes on from WYDI02030308.1 coordinate 47,891, forward strand.
GACACACACACAAAGCATGCTGAGATTTGTCAAATATCATACAGGCATCATAGCTGCATTCAGCCATTGATGGAGCTCTGGGCCCATGGTCCCAATGTGCTCTTCTGCTGGCAGCCCTCAGGTGACCTTTCTGTGTATATGACTGCCCAACACAATGGCAAGGAGTCCCTCTCCTTCAGGAAGGCATTCTTGTGGAGAAACTGTCCTTACCTCCTTGAGCTGGGTTTGAGTCATTAACAGTGAGAAGCAGAGGAAGGACAAGCACAAGAATTTATCCAGATCTACTGTTTCTCGAGGGTCAGTGTTCTTCTTAATGGATCTGCCTGCATCTCAATAAGCATCTCTCTGCCCTCACCTACCTGGCACGGGTGTCTGTTGCCTCTGAGTGTAAGATATGAGGATTTCTGGGGGGAGGAGTAGACACTTCTAGGGAAAGCTTAGACTAATGGAGAGCCCCAGTGCTGGGGCAGCTGGTCTGTGATATCTCTTCCTTTCAGAGCGGTGTTCTGCTCCCAGCCAGATGCTGAGAAATTAGCCTGTCAAAAGCAGCCATGAAGATGCTGTTTAAGAGCATCATCCATAATTTCATTTGAGGCTTTTGTAGGGCATGCTTTGTTTGCAGCATACTATGAAATTAGTTTTTATTTGGAAGCTTGTAGGGGGGAGAACAGTAAGAAGCAGATACAGAAAAGTACAGACAAAAGCTACATTACAAACCTTTGTTGGAGGCAGCGCAGGGTCTTCCAGATTTGTCAATGACCAAAACCTTCTAGGTAATGAGTCCCACATAGTGATAGCCCTGATATAGCATGTTTTGGAAGAAAGCAGTCAATGGATAATAAATGGGAAACTATTTTACAAGCATTTTATCTGCTGTTAAGAACATATAAGCAGTGGAGGAGGTAACTACCCCTATTAATAATGATTAGTCCACTTTAGACCTGAAAAATGCATTATAGTTCGTGGTGCTCATTTCCCCAAAGGAGACAATTGAGTCCTGAAATCGTTGCAATTGTAAAGTGATAATTTATAATAGAACTTGGAGGTTTGGCTGCAAACAAATTGCAAGGGTATGCCAGAGATGGAGTTTTGGCAAATAATCTCTAAATGTGATGGTCTTTGGTGTTCTTCCCACTCTTGTGATGCTTCTGCATCATTTCTGGTTGGGATTCTTTACAGGCAGGTGACTTTGTGAACATGATGCTGTAATTTTGCTGGACCTCAAGGTTCTGATTCAGAGCTTAAGCTGATTTTGTGAATAGGTTGCTGGATTTACTGGATGAATGGATGCTTGTTGCAGCCTTATCTTTCTTGCCCTTTACATTGCACATGTAGAGAGCTGTGAATGGAGACAGAGGGAAGAAAGTGTGTTTTCATTTCAGTTAGATGGAAAAAACTAGGAAAGAGTTATCGAGTGATAACTAAAGAATGCAAGGTGTTCATCAGGGCTGCAACTGAATGCGTCTGGACAGTTACTTAAATGGTCCACTCAGTGTTGCACTACTATATCCCAAAGAATACTAAGAAAGACTTTTCCTATAGAAAGATTTTCTTTTTCATAGGCATCCTGCACAAGACTAAGCAACACTTTTCCTTCTCTTATCACTCTGAAGACTTCCCATGAGAGGTGGCATGTAAGAGGGGGCTATATGTGCTTAAAGTCAAAAACACCTGATGAGTTTCGCATGAGAATCTGTTTCTGGATCACTGGCCATTCAGAGCTTTACTGGTCAATGACCATGGTGGTGAGCTTGAGTGCATCATACCTAGACAGATGAGTTAAATGGGCAGGATCAAATTCACAGCTTGGAGCTGAGAGGATTCATCTATCTACTCACTGATGTCTGAAGCCACTGGACACATCATCCGCAAAATCCACTCTTGTCTGTTGTGAATGGAGTGAGAAAATGCTTATAAAGAAAAGTACAGAGAGAATAACTTCTCATTTATCAGCCTCATCTCCTCACTTGGGTTATCACTTGTCCCCAGAACCACTGAGTAAAGGTATACAGGGGGAAGGAGGAGAGGAAGAACAAACCACATGCTTGTGTTTTGCATGATCTGAAATGGGAGGTTTCTTTAAAAGCTGTGCAATTTCCTTGCAGCCCCAGAATGCTGTGAAGGTGAGCAAGGCAGTATAGCCGTGGGGAGGTAGCACTGGCATACTCTGTTCTAGGAAGTGGGCTATTAGCAGGGACCTCTTAATCTTTGCACTAAGTGGAGCACACTCTGAGTGATTGCTTCTTCAGATAAAGCTTAGTTTCTTCTCAGAGGCAAGAGTATTTTGTCTGTGTTGAGATTCTTGGGGCATCCAGGAGTTGTCAGAGAAATGAGCTCATAATCCAACAATAGTAGCAAGGGAGAAGCGAGAACAATGAAGTGTCTTGCATCTCAAAGCAAGACTCTCCAGCACGGTGGGGAAATGGGAAAAGAAGCATTAGCACTGCAGTGTGCCTTGCTGCTCGGAGCGTGCAGGTGTGGGGAAATGGGAGAAGTGGATTAGGAAGAAGTGGAAATCTCTAGTGATGAGAGTACCTGGTTCTGTCCCCTTTAGGTCCATTGCAGAGAAGCTGCTGTGCCATGTGTTAATACGGCCTCCAGATTTCTTGTAGCTTCTGAAAATGTCTGTCCATTTACACTTCAGATGCTTTTAGCTTTTGAAACCTCATCCTTTGTTGCTGCAGACTATTTTCTAAGCTTTGCTTTTGCTTGAGTGGCCCCGTGTTACAGTGTACTGTTTGCTTCAGCGTCTCTGAAGTGCACCAGGCAAAGGTTTGTAGCTGGCTGTGTGGTAAGGTAAAAAGAAGGGGTTTGCTAAAATGAGCTTGAGGGAAATATGCATGGCTGCTCCGCGAAGGGTAGAATTGCACAGTCCTTGCGCTGCAAGCATGGATCTGCTTGCTCCTCTGGGTGTGAGTCTTCCTTGCCAGCAGTGTGCCTAGGCATCTAATAATGATTTATAGAGAAGACCAAGACAAATAAAGCAACATGTTTGAAGGCAGATCTGGTACAAGGCTGCCTTCTAAAAATGGCCATAGGCTTATTCTCTTTTTGGGTCTAAAATTACTATGTAAATGACTTCTCCCCACCCCCAGCGCCTGCCTGCTACGTTTCTGAAATGTGATTCAGAAGTGACAGAGATGGAGATCTATGGTTTTATTGGCAGCAGCGCAGGGAAAAGAGATCCGAAAGAAACAGCTCTCGTTCTCAGCCCAGAATCCTTGAAATAGTAAGTGATCATTGATTTGAGAAAGGCTGCTGCTAGAGTCAGGGCATGGGAGCCAGGGTGAGCACAGCAGTGGGAACTGGAATGCTGCTGATTATGTGCTAACATGTTATCAGCTCTGAATTTTGAGTAGGCTTGCAGTGCACTTAAAGAGTTTGACTTCACTCCTCATTTTCCTTTTTCCATTCCTGGTAATGCTTTGTGTGGAGCATATTGATTCCATTTGCCAGAGTATTCCTTCCTTAAATATTTTTCACATAATGTGTATTGTACATGTTTATAATGGCTTTTGCAATCCTTGTCTTTCAGTGGCACCAATAAAGCAATTTGGTTTAAATTGAATTGAACTCGGTAAAACAGAGAATGGAAATTGAGACAGGGAAAAGAAATGTAGGCTGCCACTGGGCAAGGGGAAGGAAAGCAAAGGAGAAAGTGTGCAAGCTAAAGAGAGGTTTCTGAAGGAGAGGTTAAAATAAGGAGGGAAAACAAAAACCCAAAAGCAAAGGAATGTTAATGGTGACTCACAGCTGTTGAGAATCCAGCATGCTGGGGTCAGTGTTTAGAATAGGATACACAGACATGATGATGCTGGGGGCAATACAAGTGCCTTATCTGTGTTTATCAAATAGCAGTTTTGCTTTTGAATTGATTAGAAGATGGAATTTCCCAGTGCATCAGTATGGACACAGAGCACTAGCTTGCTGATTCAAGAGAAGAGGTAAGGGGACATGGTAGCAGGTGACAACTATAAGGCCCTGTGAGGTGCATAAGGTCTCTGGGACAATGGAGATAATTCCAAGTTGGAGGTGACTGATGACTGTGTTTCCATTGTTATTCAAAAAGTTCACGGCTATGCTTTTACACAGTAGGATACAATTCAGTCTCAGGATAGGTCAAGCCCAGAGTGCTCAAGACCACTCAACAATGCATTTGCTTTCATTGTCTGTTCCTCTTATCTTTTTTGTATATTGTTACAGGGATCTTATTGTAGGTTTCATCTGATGTTTTCTAATTGACAGAGGTTCAATTATCCCCCTGAATACAACTGCCATGTTCTCAACCACAGAAAATGTCAGGCGTTATTCGGGGGGGGGGGAATGAATGTCATGCTTCCATCCTCCCCTTCTCCCTCTTCCATTCTTTTGTTTGCTTGCTCTCTCAGGTTTGTTTTATTGTGGATTCAATCTGAAAGCAGTACAATAAACCAAGGAGACTTCAGATAATGAGACGGAAGAGAAGACTGAGCTGCAGTACAGCTTACCCTAATGGACTCCCTTTGGCAAGGGCTACTGCTGTCTGTCACAGCTGTACCCTGAGCCCTCAGACTGGAGCAATGTCATTCTTTTCTGAGCCCATTCTGGAAGATCACTGGAAGATGCTGTCGCTACCAGGAAAGGTCTTTTCAGTGCACTAGGAGCACCAAAAAAGTCCAGAAGATATTTGCATCTTGGCCATAGCTAATGTGCTTTGGCACATTAGGAAATATAATGGCTAAAGGCATCAGTCATCCAGCCTTTCCTGGTCCTGTGTACTTTGAAGCCTGTGCCTTTCTGCTTTAGAATGGAGCCCCTGGAGAGCAGAGGCTTTCTCTCCCCATGGGCATCTGGAGAGGAGGAAGATGAGAGACAGATGCAAAGAGCCCAGGAATAGCCATTGTTCCTCCCATTTACTTCCTAGAGGGCAATAAGCACAGCTAATGGCATCTTGATATTTAAAACCAGGCAGGAGTTGAAGCATCTCAATTTTTACTAGGTCTCTGACATTTCAGAGAGCTGTTGTTGAATAAATGCTTGGGTGATTAGCTGATGAGGTCTAAGTACCTCCAGCTATGCTAAGATCATTGCCCAAACTTAGTTAGTTTGGTGACAGCTGAGGCATGTCGATCTGAGCTGCTTGTTTTAGCAAGGCAGTGCTAGTGCACTGCTTGGGATGGGGATCAGCTGTCACCAGAAAAGCCTCTGTTCCTTACCCTGTAGTACTGGAAATGCAGGACATGGTTTGCTTGCTGCTTCTTCCTCCATGCTGAATTCACATGAAGTAGGAGCAGCTTCCCCAAGACAGTAGCTCACCCCAGCATGGCTTGCAAAGGGATCTCTGTTCTGAGTGCTGTTGGAGAGATGCTGGTTTAGTAGTTGAGTCTTGGAAAAGGAAAGAAGGGTGGCTTGGAGGCTGAAGAATGTGCACTGAAATCTATGCAAGGGCCTTGGCTCCAGCGCTCTCAACATTTCCATATGCCTCGTAATTAAATTGTAAGTAAAAGAAAGGCGCTGACTGCTTCACTAATAGCAGCGAAAGGAGGCAATCATGTAACTTCCATCTGTCTGCAAATATAGTTTATGGTGGAAATACATTAGCAACCTGGAGCCGTGTGCCAGGCTCAATTAGACTAAACAGGATCAAAGGGCACCCTGGGTAATAAATATCCTTGCAGAATCAAGCTGGAGTCTTTCTATTTATTGTTAGAGGAGATAATAATCATTAGTGAGCTGAAGTGAAATCCATCAAGCAAAGAAAGCTTGGCTTGGGAAGGGGGTGACATTATATTTGAGGGTGAGAAAGCATGTCCCTTTTCCCTAGGACTACGGGCAGGCTGGTGTTATTACCTTGTTTGCTTTCTCTATTCCACTGGAGTTTGGGAAAGGGATATAGCCCATATATTGATTGTGGGACTGTAATTGGGGAAGTTCTTAAAGTGTACACTGGGTAATTGAAAGCTAATACAAACTCCTAGTTCAAGCACAGAAGAACCTCTCTTCTAATGAGGCATAGGATGAAAGGAGATTGGCTCTGACTTGTATTGCTACTCCTAGAGAATTGCTTTGCTTTACTGTTTTTAGGCACTTCTGTGTGCGTGCATGTGCTCAAGCTTCTATTAGTGCGCTCACAGACAACAGTACTATATCAGCAGCAAAGCTTTTGTGACACATGTAATAGCAATTGGGTCTGGTCATGGCCTTGTAAAACAAAGGCAGAACTTAAATCCTCTTCTACTTCAACAGTAAATAAAGAAGAGATACAAATATTTCAGTATCAAGGCTTGCTTTCTGTCAATCTTCTTCCTGCTCTTAAGAAATGAAACAGCAACAGAAACTACCTAAAGGAGTGTTTTCTCAAGATGAGCCTCTTATGCTATCTGAATGTGGATTGAAGGATCCAGTGTGTCAGGCAATGTTTGCTGTTGTAATAGTTATGGAGGGAAGCACATTGCTGTGATATTTCACTGCCTATTCTTCCCCAAGACTGAGGTTTTGGAAGAGCTCAGTGACAATATTAAGGCAGCTAATCAAATGACCTTATTTTCAGCAGCTTTTTCTCTCAAGTGCAGAGTGAGACTTCTTCAAGACTGCATAGGTGATGGCAGGGTGCAATTTGTCTTTCCCAGGAAAGTCATATGACAGCAAACCTCTTGTGTTGGGCATAACTATCAAGGGTTTTGTTAACTGTTTTAGACAGCTATGATGTGATCACATCAGCTCTGCTCTCTGTACAGCTTCCTGCATCACTTGACTGAAGCCACATTGAACACTGGCAAAATGCAGTGCCCGTATGGGAAAGTGCATCCCTGTGGGAAGTGGCAAGCTCCATGTGCCAGCAGGAAGCTTTGCTACTTCCCTTTTTAACTCTCCCTTCTTTACTTCTAAGGCCAACAGCTTAAAAGGCATGAAACCAAACCACAAGCTTTGCATTCTGTGAGTACCAAAGTGCTCCTTCTTGATTTGCTTTTGTGCAGCATCTTCCCTCTCTGCCCATCTGTCTGCTTATGCCACTTGGCTGGAGATGAGCTCTTTGCTGTGTTAGCAATGTGCGGGGCAGATAACACCCCCTTCATCTAGTGCTTTGGGAATTGACCATAATATCATCAAGTGTTGAGATATATATATATAAACTTTCGAACTACATGGGAAGCTGAAACTGCATCTAAGTGTATGGAGCAGTACCATGTCATTGACTGAACACACTTCTGACAGTCTCTTGTCTTACAGCTTCAGTAGTTAACCTTATTTCTCTCTGTGCAACCACCAGTATACTATATTCTCTTACATTTAGCTAAAAGTATTCCATGGTTTAGAATGACAATTCAATAATTCATTTCCTTGGAGGTTAAAGTTTGCTGGTTGTCCTGAAATCAGTTATTTTCTCGTGTGATTCTGCATAAGAAGTTGTGTTTTCTGTCAGTAGACCTTTACCTTCCACTGTGCCATGCTGTGTACTTGCCATGTGCTGTGCTGCCAGGGGGAAGAGATAACTCGGAGCACTTATGCTTCAGCTCCACTGTACAGAGAAACAAAATGGAACTCTAAACCAGCTCCTGACATTCCCTTATAGCGTGCTTCCCCAAACCACATTCCTAAGGGACATCCACATGTGCAGTATTTCTCTTCCTCTGTCTTCTACCTGCCTCTTGCCAGCACCTGTGCTCAGGTATGGGGACATGGGTCTTACTTGACAGCTAATAACACCCTTTGTGGGTGTTGTGTGGCAGAGCTTGCACCCCAAAGAGCAATCGAGTTTGTCATACATGTGTGCAAAGCTGAGCACAGAGGGACTGATCCCCGCTGGGACCTGAATGTGCTGCTTCAATAGGGGTGGCAACAATAAATAGTTAATAAAGCTGGGGACAATTCAGCCTGTCCTCTGCTCTGAAAGCGGAAGATGTGGGAAGTTGGGCTTTATATCTACCTGCCAAAGGGTTCTGGTAGATGCAGAAGGGTTCGGTGATCTAAAAGCTAGATGCATGGCTAGTTTAAAGGGAAAGAGGATGTTAAATTTTAATGGTAAGCTTTGTCTGTATGGCAGTGTTGAAAAACATCCCCCTACCTGGTTCAGTTTTTGTGCTCTCAGGTGGTTCACTGTTCATCTTCATTGGTGTTTTGTTGTTGTGAATGCTTTGAGAAAACAGACTTTGCAGACTTACTTCCAAATGGCTGCTGTGCAGCTATGAAGCTATTAATGCCAGATGTGAGTTCATGTTTATGATCACTTGGAAATTGATTTGAGAAAGACAAAATAAATCAGCAGCACATAGTGACTGCTTATCTAATGGCTGTAAATTTTAATCGCTTCCATATTTTGATGTCCTTGTTGGGGTTTTTTGCCCTTCATTGAATTGGAATTTCCTTTTTAGCAGAACAGTGAGGCAGGGGATCCTTGCCCTTTTTCAAGGGAAAACTTACTAAAAGGAACATAATTATGGGAAGACAATAAGAGTCTAATGCATGCAGTCCTCTGAATGATGTGCTTCTGTTTACAGCACAGAGATAAACATTTTGCTCAACCACAAATGATATGATTACATACACAGGGGTCAGCATGAGTGGGAGGAGACTATTTCCATGAGAAACAATGACATGCTTGTTTTCCAGAGGCATGAATAGAATGGTTTTTAGATGCACAGAGCTCAAATCCCAGTCCTCTCTGCTTCCATGTAATAACTGATTTTAGCTTCTGTTTGGGGGAATTCAGCCTTTAAACTAGCTGTGAGGTGAACAGCAATCCTTGCAGTGGCAGTCCTAGGCATCAGGATGGCAGATGAGCTCTGCACATCTCTGATTCCTGTCAGGAAGTTTTTAACATGGCCTTCTGTGTAACCTCCGTGGGATTATTCGGGGTGGTGCTGCCAGCCTGCATCTGAAGGCATGTACGATGCTGATGCTCCTGCTTCCCCTGCTGGCAAGCAGCACTGCTGTGTGCCTGAAACCTGTGCCTGGGGATCAGCTGGCAGTGACTGGATTGTGGACTCTGAATGGGCAACTCCTTTCATCCTTCTGTGCTTCTCTGCCCTCTTGCAAAGCTGCAGGTCACAACCCCCTTTTACCCTCCCCTATTGCCATCTATGTTTAGAGGCTTTCGGAGCAAATCTTTCCCCAGCACTTAGCAGATTGCTGCTGGGGTCTGTTGCAGATACTATGTGCGACCATTAATAGCAGGAAGAGAGCATGGGAGAGAAAGACTTTGGGGGGGAGGCAGTGGGGAGCGAGCTGGGAAGCAGAGCTGAAAGACGGTTACCCTATCTCACCCCAGAGTACTGTGCCTCTTGAGGCAGATCACAATACATCAGTGTTGCTTGGCAGTACTGTCAGCAAGCCTGAGCCACTGGGGCACTATTTATGAAGCCTGATATATGCTTTGGCTGCTCTGCTCAGTGAATTGCTGAGACGTGGATTCCTGACAGCCACACAGCAAAAGGGAAATTAGCGATGGATAAAGTGAATTAAACATAATAAAACTTAAAGTGTCCAGGCGGAGCATTCATCTAATATATGAACAGCTTCTCAGCTTGGGGAATATGCTGAGTGGGGAGATCATTCATAACGCAAGAGGCAGGCCCTGGTTTGGAGAGGAGAGCTCTTAGGTTGTCTCTTGGTTGGCAGCATTGAGATCATGGGGCCACGCTGAGCCCTGGTCCCTTGTCACTGTATTTGGGAAGTCAAGATTGTTTCAGTGAGAATAAATGAGTGTGATGTGAAGCTGGAGAATGCTCCTTACAAGGGTACCTGACTGGATTCTGCTTCTCCATGAAGGCACAAAGAAAAGTAGTGAGGAAGGCTGTGTACCTGTGGTTATTCTGTAGGCTGTGGGGAGCTCAAAGTGAGATGTGCTGCAGGGGAGACTGTGAGATGCAGCCGTGACACAGCTCTTTGCTGGGAAGTGCACAACAAAGCCCTTAAGGTTTTCCGTGTTCCTTTCTTCTTTAGCCTTAGACAAGTGCTCTCCCCCAAAGTAGTCATCCTTGCAAAACATTGCTTCTGTGTGGCTGCCTTTATCCCATTTGCACCTAAACAGGACCTGCTTCAAATCCTCCATTATTTTAATTCTCCACGGCACAGCACAGGGATTTCAGAGTCCCTGGGTCTGTTCTGCTCTCACCAGTGACTTATATGCAGCCATGGATCAAGGCATTTCTCTGCTATTTTACCTTAAGTGGCTGGGTCCTCTCTGGAGAGACATATAGAGAGTCCCCAGGGCTTTGGGGGCTTGATCTTGCCAATGTTCTAACAAAACCTGACCTTTTAAGTTATGGACTTTCAGACACGAGCCCTCTATAGCCTGACCACTTGAATATAAGCTGCAGTTCTCCCCAGTGATGGTTGCTGTGAAGGGAATCATTCTCTCCTACGCAAGCACGCGCTCTCAAACCACCTACATGTAGCCTGTAATTATGTACTTATCTTAGTTGTACTTTGGAGGAGACTTATAACAATACAAGCTTATTTTGTACAGCATCTTTCATACAGACACTATCCTGAATGCTTTTCAGAAGCAAGTAAAAATGAGGCAATAGAGTACAAGTTAGAGAAAGCAGTGGTTTTTGAGATGTTTGCCAGTGAATACATTTGAGCAAATGGAGAGGAATCTTCCTTCTAAAATGGACTATGTATGCCACTCCTGTCTCAAAGAAGGATGGTTGGAACAACAGCAGTGTGCCGTGCGCTGCTGAGAGTTGAAAAGTGAAGGAGATCTGGGCTTCAAGTAAAGGAATTGGCACTGCTATGACATGCTGAGCTGGCTCGCTGGTGCAAGGTCAAACCTGGGCTTGTGAAGATCTTACCTCACCCAAATGCCTCTGAGCCCATCACTGTAAAAGCATTTCAGTGGAGCCCCACCACATGTCCTATAAAACCACTTCTTTGCAGAGCAGGTGCTTTACTTCCCAAGGCTGTTAGTAGCACTGTCCTGGCTGGGACCCAGATGTCATGGTGCCAACGCTTTGATCTCTTGCAAACATGCTGTCTTAATTGGAGAGATGTGGGGAAATGTGTAAAAGGCCATGCTGGATTCACGCTGAAGCCAGTGGCATTGCCCCAGGGATGAATCTGTCCTCTTGAGATTGCTCTATGTATCTGAGCAAAGCACAGCCAAGTGGCACAGTACAAATGTAAAATAATGAGGTAGCAGCTGAGAGTGTCTGGAGCAAGCAGAGAGGAATGAAGATGGATGACTGTAGCTAAGAGACAATCTGAAAAGGGATAAATACAGGCAACAAGTTATTCACCACAGCAATTTGTAAAGAGTGCTAAAAACCTTCAGACTGGATTGTTTCACATTGCCTCTTTTTCTCTATGTAGTTTGACGCTACTTGTGTAAATGGTACTGATTGATGCCTGCAAGCCAGTCCCCTTAATCTGTTTCTCTGGTATTGATAAGCTTAACTCTTTTAATGCCTGGTGCTGGTGGGACCTGTCATGCCTGGCTGAGGGAGAGCAGCCCCATAGACATAGAAAGCTGGGTGACCAAGTGGGAACCTGATCCTGGCTGCAGAGGGGCAGTGGAAAGACCCAGCATCACTGAGTAGGTCCTATAGGGTAGGGGAGAATGATACTCAAAAAGAAGTGGCCGTCTGTGGTTAGAAATTAATGGCCTGCAACACAGAAAAGTGGGAAAGAGATGGAGTGTTTTCCCACAAAGCAAAATGGCTATGTGCAGTTTTGATGGGACAGTGGCTGCAGTGCAAGGGAATGTATCCTTGGCCTGAAAAGCCTTCAGAAGCCAGGAAGAAGCAATAGGAAGCACAACGGGGTTTGCAGGCTCTGCATGATTCAGTTTGCTGCCTCTCCCCCAAAACCCAAAGCTGCCTCTGGAGTGTAGGATTCTCTAGGTCTCACCCTTGGATCTGCATAAACTCTTGCATTACTTGATCTTTTTGTGCCTTTATTTCTCTTGCCTTGGATAAAGCATCGTAATGCATCCTGACATCCAGAATACACTTGTTCAAGTGTGTTAGACTTGGGTAATGAAAGGGAGGCAGGCAACCTTCAGAACAGAGAAGTATGACAGTGGGGACAGAATGTAATTACCCGCTCTAGGAGCTGACTATAGCATCAAAGTTAATCTCTTGAGAAATTACCTTTAGATTGTTAATATAAATGCACAAGGATCTTGGAGCCTTCAAGGGAACAGTCTTTGTTTAACTTGCTGTCTATAAACCCAGCATATAGCAGCCCCTTCTTTGTTCAATCCATGCGGGCCAGTCTTGATTCAAGAAGGGCACCACATCACATGCGGAGCTGGAGCTCTCTTATCTTGGTAGCGCACTGCTCCTTCCCCATTGTGGCTATAAACTGCACTGACCTTCCAGCATCCTATCCTAGGACTGAGAGGATCACAGTGAGCACCAATGTAGCTGAAGCAGCTGGGGAAGAAGCCATTCATGGAGATACTGATGCAGCATTTTTTCTCAAGGGAGGGGAAATGGCTGTGAGCAGCAACAGTAGGCAGAAGCTTTGCAAAATAAAGATACAGAGAAATTTAAGCAGGTGTTTTATTGGAAGTTTTGAGCTGGGCTAGGCCAGGTTAGAAGTAGTATTTCCATACTGTGGGGTTAACAGAGAAAACAGGTAACTGGTGGGTTAGGGAGGGAACACAGCAAACAAAGGCAACCTGAGCTTCAGCCCTGTTGCTTTGCAAATCATAGTACTGAGATGTGTTCCAAATGTGATAATGCTTCATATTGCAAAAGTGGCATGGACCATTCTGTATGTGCACCATCACAGGGATATGGATATTGGAAACAGACTTGCTGTGAGTCAGCCTGTACTGGCTGTCCCTTTTCCACAGGTACTTCCTTGGGTTCTTCATGATCTTTATGAATAGACTTAAAATGGAACATTCCTTCAGTGCTTTTGGTATCTGTTCCCTGCAAAGCAAGAACTGGTGCATTTTGCCAGAGTGAAATCTCCCTCGCCCATAGGCATCTTTCAGATATTGGCTAGGTACGAATAGGATTCTCCTAGACTGGCTCTTGGTATGCAACACTCTCCCTAATTCAGCAGAGAGCGGCACTGGAGAAAGGGTTGGCAATTATCTTTATGACTTGGAGGCATATCAGCCAAAAAGAGGTGAAGATCTTCCTCCCTCTATTTGGAGGACAGCCATTTGCAAATCAGCCTCTACCAGCAGCACTGAATTCACTTCAGCAGAAGTAGTTCTTTGGAAACAATAAAATGGACTATACTGCCTTCAGTATAGAATTGTTTCCCAAGTGCTTAATTGACCTTGTTACCTAGAATCATCTATAGAATGGGTTGTTACACTGCTGAATGAGCAGATCCAGCTCCTGCTGGCCCAAGGCTGGCTTTAACATGTAGACTTGCAGATTCCCTTCTGCTGTGATTTCCAGCAAGATGAGATGATTTGGGATTTGAAGGTCACTATCAGTTAGGTCAGCTTGCCCTTTGCCAGGAATGTGACTCAATGCGCAAGCATCTGGTTGTGATTCAGCATTCCTGATCCAAATATGACCCTTCCCTCCCTCCTACAGCCAGCATGTGGCTTTCTTTTTACTGTAGCTTTTGTCTGTAGTTCATTGCCAGCCTGTTACAAGAGAGAGGTGAGAGTAGAGAGGAGAGCAGGTACCAGGGGGAAAAGTTCTCTAACTGAAAGAAAACACGCTATGGAAATATTATGGAGTGTTGTGGTCTATGTTACAGTGAGCAAAGTGACTTTAAAGGGTTATTGTGCAGACTCCAAGGGGGATATTGGCTGCAAGTGTATTACCGACATAATTAAAATGTAGTGACTGCCTGCTTTCTGAGTGTGGAGCAGGTTGGCAGTAGACTGGCAGGCACATAACTGTGGAGTGGGTGGAAGCTATAGTTTCTCCTTGCCTCAATCTTTACCACTGCTATTAATTTTTATTACAGAGGAAATTAAACTCAGCCCAGGAGACACCACCCCCCCTTTAGTTCCCATGGAGGAAAGCATCTTGCTTTTCTGGCAGGAAAATGCACTTTTAAATGTCTTTAGATTCCCTTGAAGACTGGTTTACAGTTCAAGTCGTAGCTTGTCAATTGGCAGGTAGCTGCTGCTTCCCCTGGGCATCCTTTTGTCTACCTTGGGTTTCTTCCTGTAGTGTTCATCTCCATGCTTCAGGGCATCAGGTAGCTTCTAATTAATCAAGGGCAGGGGGAAAATTTCCCTGGGGAAAGGTTATTTTCTATCCACCTGCTGCAAGGCTTTCTGAGCCTTCTAGAAGAGCTTCTGGTACCAGCTTGGGGCAGAGGGACTATGCTAACATCCCAGCATCTCATGGACATTCGTGTCTTTCGCTGCTGGTTCTGCACTAACTACAAATGCATCAGCTCTGATCTTCTTGGAAACATTAGCTTTTGGGAAAACAACTTGCTAGTGAAGCTCTGAAGGAGTCTTTGCTAAAGGCTACCATAATTTCATCCCATAGAGAGCGAGGGCTGACAGTTGAGCTCTTTTACTGCTGAAGTTGGGTTAACTGCAGTCAGCCTGTACTTTCTGATAATAGCACCCCAGATGCAAGCAAGATCAGGGAATAAACCCCTGCATCCTCATGGATGTGTCTGCTTCTTATCTGCACTTGGTGACAGACATCAGCAGAGGCTGGGGGTTATGGCATGAAGACAGCTGGCTTAGGTTTTACCCTGTGGAGGGCAAGGGCTGAACTAGTCTGCTATTGCTGCCCGCTTTGCAGGCAACCCTGTGTTCACTTTACCCATGTCTTAGAAGGGGTATAGCAACACCTCACTCCTATCTGGGGTGCAGGGTGCTGGGCTGAGCACTGCACAGCAGCTCAAGACCCTCAGTCAAACAACTGTGCTCTTAAGGGTCTGAAGGCAGTGCTCACTTTGATCCCAACAGCTTAATGTCAGGTGCCATCCTGCACATTGACAGGAGATGGACATTTTCTGTGCTGAGAAATTGCAGTGAGACGGGCAGAGTGGGAGAAGAAGGATTATTTAGCTTGTTTTACAGAACAATGAAGTGATTTGCCATGGTCAAAGAGGGAATTTGAGCCAGAGACAAGAGCACAGATTGCTGGTGTCCCCTTGCAATGCTTTAGCCCTATGCTCATTTTGGCTAGTAGAGAAAATGAATGTTACTCCTCAGCAGCTGATGACAGATGACTTCCCTCAACCTGTCCTTTCTAATCTCAAGGGAAAGTAAAGGTTTCCTCAGTCAGATTCCTAACTAGGGAGCTCAAGCTTTCTAAAAGCTGCTCTCCTGACCTATACCCTCAGAGTGCCAAGGATAGGGTGTATTAAGGGCCATTTCAGCTGCCTGGAATTGATCCCAAACCAAACTTATCCTTCAGAAACTTGACTAAGGAGCAGCTTGTTTGGAGCTAGGGGCTGGCAGAAGCTTGAAAAGGAATTTTAATGGGAGCTGCTGGTTTCTCCTCAAACTCTAACTGCTCGAAGTTCTGCATTTGGGAATTGCCAGTTCATTTAGGACTCCAGCATGAAGCTGGCCTCCACGTATCCTCTGCCCAATCCACTGATTTCCTTCCCTTTGTCCCTCTCTCCATCATAGATTTTTAAGGGCCAGAGCCAGCAGCAGCAGCTTCAGCCAGCTTGATGCTGGTACTGTTGTTGTCTCTGGGGGTAAGCATTACTCTTTCTTTTTGTTCTGTCATTGGTGCGCAGTTTCAGATGCAGCAATGTCTCCTGTTGGGAATTATTGTGTTTGGATGGATTCATATTGCTAGTGATGCAGCAGTAGTGAAGCTGCAGCGATTCAGAATTCAAAGGCAAGTGTATTCTGAATAGCTGTGTATAGAGTGATTTCCAAAGGAATGGACAGGGTCAGGAGGGACACAGATGTTGGAGGGCTTTGGGATAGAGAGAAGCCGCTAGGTGAGGTGGATGAACAAGTAGAGAAGCTGTGATTACAGAACATGAAGCACTTTTCAAATGCAGTCAGCAAAGACAATGCCAACCAACAACCTGAAATGAACAGATGCATCTATCTTGTATCCCTGAGCTAATAAAGGGGGCTTTGTGCCCACTTACTAGAGTCCTCTGCCAGCAGTTTACCATCAATACCAGCTCTCCAGGTGTAAGCCAGGCTGTGGAAAGACCACTGACAATCTCTTGTAAGAGCTTCCTTGGTCCAGGTTTGTACGGCAGCTCCAGTGAGGTGAAATCTCATCTCCCTGATATTAAACTTAACCTTTATGTATTTCACTTTAAACAGCTATGGAATTACACTGCCTGTCCTTTAATCGTACAAGGTTTTAAAGTAACATTTCTTTGTTTGATGCTGTATTCCACTCAGATTTACTGGTGATGAGAGGGAGGGGGTATGGGAGGCACATAGGGAAAAGAGAGCTCATCTCCAGCTCTGATGCAGCTCTTGGGAGCAAGTCAGTGAAGGCAGCGCTCGGTGACAACAGGGGGTTTCAGCAGCATTCTGGTGGATGTCTGCCTTGATTTTGGCTGGGAGAATATGGAATGTTCCTTCTGGGCCTGGAATTTCTATCTGCTTTGGGAAGGAATTGTCTGGTTTTTTCCCCACTCAGCCCCAGTTGATTTGCATGTTTCCCTGCTGCTGAGTGGGGACCAAGTCATCAATCTGCCTCTGTAGCCATGTGAAATGCCTCAGGGAAATAAAGCAGGCCTGATATAGGTCAGTCTGGAATAACATGGCATAGTTGTGCATTCTGTCTTTCCTTTTCAGGTCCAAATAGTAGCATGTCTCCCTTTGAAGCCCTCTCGTGCCATACTGCATGAAACTGCTCCATAGCAACTGGCAAATCAGCAGCAGCACACAGGAATTGACTTAATCCTCCCCCAGTTCTCCAACCTCAGGAAAATCTGACCTGTGAGCGTTATTCCCCTCTAAGTAGCATTGGAATGTCCTGTTATCTTGAACCCTTCCACATTCTTTCTCTTCCAGACTTGTTAATATTTCTTGGATCACAATGTTTTTAATTTTCCTGGCAAAGTCACATTTTCTTTCCAAGTCAGGTTTTAAAGGCTAATGAATCTAATGTATTCTTGCAAAGGAAGAGCTGACCTTCTAAGCCTTCTATTGCAATTTAAGGGAAAAACAGGGAGATGTGCTGTAAAGTGACTCCAGAAGTGACTGTAGCAACTGAAGCATGAGGCACTGATCTCCCTTATCAGTTCTCAGCTTTGTGAGCAAATTGATAAAGGAGCAATGTGCTGACCCCTCTGAAGTGGGAGAAAATTGCCTCCCTGCGCCATTAGCCCCACTGAGCAGCATCTGTCACTGTATCCTGGCCTGGCTCTGTTGCCCATACTGGGTTTTGAGGGCAAGGTAGAAGCTGACAGGGTTAAGCGTGCATCTGCTTGCAGCCCAGAAGTAAGCAATGTATTATTAGAGACTTAGCACTTTAAATACTGCATCTATAAATAGCTGCAAGGTGAGCCAGTGGTAGAACAGAGTAAAGGAGTTGGCCAGTTCCACCAGTTGTGTCCTGTCCTCAGCCAACCCTCAAGGTCTCTGAGGTGTGGGTTGTTTCCTGTGAGGTGGTGCAGGGGATCTTTGCTGTGTGGCTGCCTCTGACTGCGGATAGATGATCACGTAAAACATGCAGCTGAATGAGATGGAAGTGATTTTGCTGGAGATCCTTTCCAGGGCAGGCAATAAGCTCTCTGGGCTCAGTGCCTGCATTGTAAGGCTAGCTTTCATTTTTGCGTGCTCTGCATCAGGACCGAGCTCCTACCTGGAAGATATCTTGTTTGGATACCTGGCTGGGTGCTGAACGAGCAGCTGATGCAAAAGTGGTTTGTAAGAGCACCAGTCCCACTTGTAGTGACCTGATGCTAGTCAGTGCTCAGTGCATGGGAGCTCAGGCATTTAGGCCCACAAGTGCCACAGCTGCTGGTGCAGGAAAATGCCTGGAGTGAGCCCTGGCTTCTCTGCTGAGAGGCTTTACCACCTGCAAAGAGATGCTCCCATCCTGCTGTTTCCGTTTAGCCGTCAGGGTGTTGTTTATGGCTGCTGTTTGTTCCCTCCTTCAGCTGTAGACTTAGTGCTCCCAAGGGCAATGTCTGAAATTTATTGCCAGTTTCAATTCTGCATCTGAGCAGATGCATCGGAGCACCAAGTCATCGCCGCGTGACTGAGAGCAAAATTGGACTCAGCCCTTCTCCGGCTAAACCTTTGAAAGGCAAATAAACAAATGAAGCAGAGAAAAGGCTGCTGTTTGGCTTGGTGGGAGAGGAGATTTTCAGAGTCCAGAAAGGCTGATGGATTCTGTTGTTTAGTGTAGGGCTGCTGAGGTTTTATCTCTAAAACAGGGATCCATCGTGGGTGAGATTGAGAGAGTTCACAAAAGAACTGCGCAGGAGGACTAGGCATAATGCAGAAAGCTCAGAGTTGGTATGTGTCATAAACTCCATGGGCCTGGATTTAGTGATAATCACTGACCTAGCATTTCGCCCAGTGGCTGCTATTTATCCCCTGAAGTCCTACACAAGGATGTGGGGTAATCAGGGCAGTGGTCAGCTTGGTTTCCTAGTCATAGTGAGCACCATGCTGAGTTTAATGGTAGGACCTTTGGAGCACTAGAGCTGTTGTTCCTGTTCTTGTCCTCAGGCTTACTTTACCTAAACTTTCACTTCAGCTGCTAGAAGATGAGTTGTGACCTCCAGAGCTAAAAGCATGCTCTGTTATGGTGTGAACTGGAGGCAGGCCCTGCAGATGTTAACACAACAACATGTCCTCTGGGGCCAGGCATAGCCAGGGAACTTTGGAGATGCGCTTGGGGTGTTACGCAGCCACAGATGTACACACAGACAGCTACAGAAAGCCTTTCATTCTGGCACTTCCCCTCCCTGGTCCTTATTCCTGTGCCTGACTCCTCTACCTCTTAGCACCTCTACCTTGCACCTAAAGGAGCCTGGGAGCAGCAGTCTCTCCTCAAGTGCCCTGTCACTGATGCAGATGCTCCAGGCAAGAGCCATGTGAAAATGTGTCTAAGGGACCACATTGCTCTGGAAGGCTCTCAGCACTTTTGATGTGGGCTGTCCTTGTCTTTCAGGCATTAGCTTGCTAGTGAAGTGAGTCATGAGCTGCCCCACCATGTGAAGTTAAACTACCTGGGGAAGGTACTTATCTTCAAATAGAGGATGCTGCTTTGTCAGTCTGACTTGCTGCATTCAGCTGGCAATTAAAGTGCTCTCCCTGGGAGTTGGTGGCTTGCAATGCATCACCATGTGCAAGGTACAGCTCTAACAGTGGGAAAGCTGAGGTCTACTATGCTGGTGCATAAGCCTTTCCCAGTCTGCACTGCACACAGATAGAGGTCTTACACCAGTGCCCTTCAGCTCTGCTCTTGGAACACCTAAAACCAGCAGGCACTCTCCTGCTGCTAGCTGGAAGCCCACAGTTCAGTCTTGTGCAAATATGCCCTTGTACTGGTTAATGGAGTGAGTCCGAGCTGCGCAGCATAGCTGAACCTTGGCATGGTACCCGCTGCAAACTGCAGGCAAGGAACAGTGCCCAAGGGAATTTGCAGCTGTGGTAGGTTTGCAGAGCAAAGATGTTCACTGGGCTCCACAGAAACACAAAGAGAATAGTTCAATGTCCTTTATCCTCCTCCTCAGCATTATCCTATTGCCGGCTGTTGCCAGTGAGTCTGCTCTGTTATCCTTGAGTAGATGGAATGCTGTAAGGGAGAGGCTGTGGAAGGAGCACCACCAGGCTGATACCAAACCCCGATGTCATTTTATTATGTGGCAAAACAAAGTGAATCCAAAAGTAACAAGGAAGAGAATCACAGATAAAACTGCCTGGTTAGATGAGGGGCAAGTGTCAGAGCTGACAGAAAACAAGCTGAGGTGTTTGACTAAAATCAATAGCCATGGCAGCCCAGGGAAGAGGAGAATAGGATTCATTATAGGAAGGATAAAACTGATATTACCCAGCCTAGCATATAGTGTGTGTAGGAGAATTAAGGACTTTAACTTTCCAAGTGCTGACAACAGAAAGGAGGATTTGCAATAGATAAAGTCAACTTGCATAACTTTATAAAGGCTTAGAGAAAGGGGGAGAAAAAACCTTTCACTGTGTAGCTTCTGCACAGCTTCATTTCTGTTCCATCCTCTGTAACACAAGGAACCATGGTTGCCTGGTTTTGGGAATTAGCTTAGCTTATGTTCCTCTCATGCCCAACTGAACTAGCCCATCCCCTCAGTCCCTGGTCAGAAGTGAGGATGTCACTTTGCTCAGTTGGTGGCACTTTTGTCTCTGGGAAGCAAGGAGTCTGTTTATTGAGTACAACTGGTTTTGATGCGCTCTGATTTTTACAGCTAGGTGAGGAAAGGGCACACGGATGCCAAAACTACTTCTCCCAGTATAAGGAATAAAGCTTTGCATAAGTGTGTGTGGTGGTTTTTAACGTCCATATGCTTCAAATATTTCTGCTTCCACAGGTGAATCTGTTGAGCAATGTGAAGGCCTCTAGCATCTGCTGTGCTTAATCCTGTAATAGCCTCCCATTTGGCTAAGAAAGCCATTTACAGCTCCTTATCTCCAAAGAGGTGTGAAAGCGCAGGTGGCAAAGGATTAGGTGGAGCAGGAGAGGCGCAATAAATGCAACAGTGTGGCTGGACAGGTAATTGAGTGCACTTTAAAAGGCAAGTGGAAGAAAAGAAGACATTAATCTGCTTCTATGTGGTCTCAGGGGTCTGAACAGACCTGTGTGCTGAAAGCAGAGCCAGCCGCTTGTCTAATCCCTGGAGGTCTCTGTACCCATCGCAGATGGATGGTAGGGGGAGATCTCCCTCTCTTCCTTAATATACTCCCTGCAGTAGCATATGTCCAGGCCCCCCAGGATGCAGCTCAGAGCAAGGAAGATGGATGGTGTCTTTATAGAGAGGCTCTGGCTAAGGGGTATGTCAGAATGATGAATATTCCCAAGACTTTAACTGTCTCAAAAGTAGTGAAGAAGCTCCCCTGGGCATGGCCATGGGTCAAGGAAGGGAGAGACAGTATAGGAACACTTGGACTCATTGTGGGGTGGCAGAGAACCCGAGAGAGGGAGTATCACTAGAGAGCTGGGGTTTTGTCCCCTCCTCCCACAAGGGCATTTGTTATGTTGGAGGGATGCCTGTGTTAGGCACAAAGCAGCATGATTTTAAAGGAGGGAGATATGTTACTGAGCCATCCTTGGCCGCAGCTGTAGCTATCCAGTAATCGGAACCTTCCTTCTCCCATCTCTTATCAGTGTGATAACTGGAATTAACTGGGAAGAGCTGGCTCTGGAATCCTTTACTTGGCAATGGTAAAAATTGGTATCCTGCCTTTTTCAGCTTGTTGCATGAGTTGACAGCTTTCATTCTTGACCTTCAGCTTCGTGGGCATCCCAGGGTCACATAAATCTGGCCCATGGCTGGCGTGTGCTTCTGCACAGCAGGATGCAGCACTGTCTCATGAATAAAAATGCAGAGGTGGCTCTCTTCCTTCCCCTGTTGCTGTATGGACATTCACACTAGCAGAAGCTCAATTCTAAAGTCCTTTGCCTGCCACATTATTCATCCAATTTCTTCATCGCTTGTGTTGCAAGTGCGTCCCTTTCCTAGGGATAGGGATGATGTAGCAGCCTCAGCTAATCCCCTGATGATTAAAGGTTTCATGCTTCTGACTGAGCAGAGCAAAGGGGAACAGGGTGCTTGTGTCTTTAGGCAGAACACAGAAATCCTCTTGGTTCCCTGTGAAGGAGGAATAGATGGGTGAGTGAACAGAAGAACCTCATAAAGACTCGCTGCTCCTGTTGGACAGATTATACTGTTCTCTTAGGGCAAAATCCTCTGCAAGCACAGGCAGCAACAATTCCCTCTGCTCCTGTTGAGCCTCAGGCTTCTGATTTTCTCCTTTGGCCTTTTCATTTCACAGTGGCTGAGGATGACATTTCCAAAGCAGCCTATGGAAATCAGGTGGCCACATCGCAATGGGAGGTGGACCTCAGCTCAGAAATAACACTTTAATGTGTTATTGGCTTTCTGTGCCTCTCCCCATGTATAATTGCAACCATCAAAAGTCTGGCTTGATCTCAGCACTCTTCTACCCCATCTTTACACCCTCAAGCCATCACAGGGCCTTTTGGGATCTGTTGTCTCAAGCCATGAGAACGCATGACTTAGACAGCATTAGTTGTCTGTGGTCTCATGGAGAATCCCAGGGCTCAGGGAACTTGGGAGTGGGAACCTTGCTTGGCCTTTGCTGTGTCTCACTTTGTCTACCTGGATAGCGATGATGAATTTCTTCTGCAGTGGCTCCTTCTGGATGTGTTAAGATTTCAAGATGAATTGCATCATGCCATAATCAGCTGCTGTGAAGTGCGCCGGGTTAGCAAGCACATGTTTGTTCAAGGAGCTTTTAAGCATCTAACACAAGGTTTGGGATCAGGATTTTGTACCCCTGTGATATAAATGCCAAACAGAATTAATAATGAACAAACCCAGAGCTGCTGGATGCAGAGAAGGAGAAGGAAGCAGCTGTTGTTTGTTTGGTCTTTAATGGCTCACAGGAACAGGAGGCCATAAACAGTTAAATTTCTTTTGACAGCTGGGGAATGCTTTGGATGCCTAAAATCAGTGCCGTGGGTTCCTCAGCACCTCCGCGTATTTCCCCTGCAGGAGCTGATGTTTTGCTGTCCATCACTTTCCTGCTTTGATAGGAGAAAGAATACGACACCTTGGTGATTACTCACATTTTCAAATGCTGTCCAACAGCAATAACTGTCACCTTTCATAACACCACACTGGGCTCCCATTGCATCGCTTTGTGGCTTGCCCGTGTCTCCTCTAACAACCGAGCCCACGCTTGTGATTCCTTACAGCTTCGGCTCCTTGGAAGAGGTGGGAGAGGGTTTTTGTAGCTGGTCAAGTGATTTCTGCTCTGTGAATGCAGTCATACAACAAAAATAAGAGCTGCTAAGGAAGTAAGGAAAAAGCTTGGGTTCAATGGGATGTGCAGCATCTTTTCCCTCAGGGGTGCTGAGTGCTTCCATATGATGGTTATCAGTGAATAAATGAGTTGAGGTCAGTTCAGTGTTGCTAGAAATACGGCTTTTTCTAATTCATGCCATGATTTACTTAAGCCTCTGGAACTGGAACAAGGCAACGCTGCTGAGTGGATGTGTATTTAACAAATAGTACAGATGTCAGTTTCAACTTGTCTGCAGTGACTCTTACATTAGTGCTGAGGCTGGCCAATTGTTTCAGCTAGGGAAGGAATCTGATGGTGTGTGGATCCCGGCCTTGCAGCTACTCAAGCAGCACCAGTAGCTGTGGGGCTGACCGTTCCTTTATGCTGTAGTAAACTTAGGGCACAGCAAAGGACAATCTTGAAAACACAGCTGTATTGTAGATCCCATAAAATTAAGGTTTAAGCTACCGGTGTGATTGGAGGTCACAATTCCCTCTTTCCACAACAAAGCTGTGTCGAGTCAGGCGCTGCTTGGGAAGTATTTCAGCCTCATTCTGCTAGTGTCTGCCCCAGCTTAGTCATGGTGCTCTCCATGTGCCAGCTCACTGCAAGTGAAATGCTTAGCTACTGGATGTGGAAGCTGCCTTGTGCCTTTGGAAGTGTTGGGTGAGATGGCTCAAGCTTCACAGCCGCTTAACTTCCATAAGAGAGAGGATATGCTGCAGTGTGGCTCATATGCAATGGGAAATGGGGATTGCCTGCTTTGAAACCAAGGTTGTCATCTGCCCTCAGTCTCCAAAACAGTGTGTCCTGAGCAGGCTCCTCCTTTAACATTTCTATCCTGTATATGTCTACTGCTCCTTCGCTCACTTGTCTCTTTGTCTTTTGGTTTCCTGAGTGTGGTCACCCAATTTCTCACTCCTGTGAGCAGCTGGGGCTTCTGGAAACAAATTGAAGTGTCTTCATTTTTAAGAGAAGTGATGCATTGCACCAGCCAGCTGCCCTTCCTCAGCTGCTCCCTCCTATTACACAAGCCCTGTGCGTGCACACACACCTTGACAGATGGTGATGCTCTGAGGAACTGCTTCAATTTTCAGTCTTTCCTATAATCCATGGCTGGAGTACCAAATACTTGAAAGCTGCTGCTGCTCCATAGATCACCTCAAAGTGTTAAAGTCCAGTGCAGTTATACCACTCTGGAAATGCTATCAGTCACAGAGGGAAAAACATGGAACGGCAAACTCCTTAGCGCCCAATGTGCTTGCTCATGTCAGAGACAGATGTGCCCGCAAACCACTGCAGCCTCATCTTTTTCCTCTTCTATTTCCCTGAATCCATTATCAGAGCTTTTCTGACCAAGGCAGCATACTTGGTGCTTTTAGGCTTGGTGGCTGCCTTTTCTCCCTGTCCTGGACTTGGCTTCCCTGCGCTAAGCCAGTCCATACTCTGCTAGATGAGGGGCAGTGTTTTTCCTCTTCCTGTACTGACACGATTTCTCACCTGTATATTCTTTCATGTGTAACAGCCACTATGGTCTCAAGTATCAAATGCCATGATATACCATTGTCATGAACCAGGGGAAGAATATAACATCAGGTAGGCAGTGGTGTCTTCCTCCCTGTGTGACCTTTCTTCAATGCATCTTTTCCCTTAAAAAGCTCCTGCTGTGGCAGCCATCTCATTGTGGGTAATGCACAGCAGGCAGGGAAACTGTGGTCCTGCAACAGTTTGTGTGCATTTGTATTATGCAGCGCTGACAGACCTTACGAGAGGTCAGGATGCCACTGTGCTGGGCACTGCATTCAGACACCAAAATAAGAGCACAATGTGAGAACAATAGAAAGCCAAAACTGAAAGGAATTTTCTTCAGGACAAAACGAGAAGCAGAAATTGAGAGGCTGGTACCCAGAGTTTCATTCCTTATTGGTTCCTGGCCTTGCTGGACTCTGCATGAGCATGGATACAAAGACCACATATTTGTCCTGAAGGGTGGTAATAAGATCATGCTCTTAGCTGCTGCAGATCTGCCTGAGTTGGCAGAGCAGCTGTTTCTTAGGGGATAGATAGGATAGTTGCTTCATGAAGAGCACAATGGATTAAGTGTATTCAGAAGTCAGACCAAAGCCCTTTAACCTTCCTATTTAACCGTGCTGTAGAATCCAAGAGCTGTCCATCTGCTATTAAACATACCAGATAGGCATCTTTCCACAGGAAAAAGCAAGCCAACCTACTGTGCAAATGCACACCTCTACACTATTTATTTCCTGCTCTTCCAGCTTCCCCTGCAACCACTCCTCCAGTCAGAGGAGGATCTTTGCCCTATGTCTTCCCACACGCTTCTAGAGGATGTTTCTCTCCTTTTCCCAAACCTCATGTCTGAAGCTATGTCAGGCCAGATGGAATGCAGGCAAAGGAAAAACAGCTTGGCTCTTACTGTGCGTGAGTAAATAGGTGTTGAGCAGATTGTGGTGGGAAGTGATGCATTAACCAGGTGACCTGCACAGTAGCAACCTGTTGCACTTCTCTGGGCATACGATACCTGTTACACAAACCTTAGGTAGGTGCAGAAAGGTGTAGGACAGTTACAGGTTCTTTGCTGGTGAATGCTTGAGGAAATTGAAGGGAAGAAGCCAGCAGGTGGTAACTTGAATCTTGGCTCTTCCCTTCTTGTAAAGGGTCCTGCCCCAGTGTCAGAGATCCTGATGCTCCTGTATTTCCTTTGCCCACACATATTGCTCTGCTTCCAATTCCTTTCATAGCTGTAACTTGCTCCATGATAGGTTAATAGCATATTAATACTGCCTCATAGCAGGATGTCTAGGATAGCTTTGAGTCAGTTCTGAATTATTAGAAAATTTTTAATAGCCAAATCACTTCTCTTGGCTGCTGTGATGTTCATGGCGTGTATTGTTCATTCACCTTAAACAGCAGTGTATAAAAGACCTCCCATCTCTTTAAGTACTTGCTATTCAAGTCAACAGTACCCTAGTGATGCAGAACTGGATCCCAGAGATCATTGTGTGCAGTATAAATAACTGCACAGTAAAAGGCACTTAATTACAAACTGTCTGTGCCTGGTAGCAAGAAAGCTTTGAGCTGTATCAGAGTGTGTACAAGGTGACCAAACAATCTATATCAAGCACCAAAAAATTCCTGCTGGATTTAAATAGATGTAGTCTTCTGGTCAAATGCCATGGCTTAGGGTTTTCAAGGAGGTCAGGAAGGAATATTGCCTTGTCCTTCCATGGTCCTCCCCTGTTGTCCCCATCCTTTGCTCTTCCCATGCAATGTTACACACTGCAGCGTCAGCTTAGAAGGCTCTTCTGGCACCAGCTCGCAGACTGTATAACATCTACCTTGCTTTTGTTTGTTTTTAAATGTGAAAAGTACTGAAGGAGGACTGTGTTATAGAGACAGCGTTGTGTTCCCTTATATTGAGTTTGTCTTCCAGCATTTGCTCGTGTTGATGCCAAGTACTAATTTCAATTACAGCAAATAGCAGAGACTGGGACATTAAATCCCCCCTCAAACCCTTCCAACTTTTGTTTCTCAGCCCCAAAGCTGAGTTTGAGGGTTGATCTCTCTCCCTACACTCTGCTGCCCTAAGGTCCAGGATCACATAAACCTACATTAACTCTCTGTACCGCACCTTTTCCCAAGTCAGACACATGAAAGCCATCATTAGTTGACTGTTGAGTTCAGCTTTTAGCAAACAGGCATACATTTGATTGTTCCTTTGTCTTTAGGAAGGCAGCAGCAGGGAAGTGGCTGAGCAACTAATGCACTTGTCTGTGTCGTTATGAAGTAACCATAAATAAAGCAGATAATAAAAGCAGTCTTTTTTACTCTCTCTTTTCAGATAGTGACAGGATCTTCCTGGAAAATTACCTTTTTCCCTTTTTTTACAGTACAAGTTAAAAGGGTTTGGTATTTCTCAACATCTAATAAACAACCACTTTCCCCTCATTTTCCATCCACTGAAGTAGAGGTAATGAATGCATTTCATCACTGTCTCCCAAGAGAAGACAAAGAATCAAGGATCTAAAGCTTTAGATTTTCATAGATGGAAGTAGCATTGGAAGAGGGGCAGGCATCTGCCATTCCCATAGCCTGCCTTCTGTACGGAAAATGTACATGGCAATCCTAATCTTGCATCCAGTAAAACAGAACCTCTTTTGAGGATGTCTAATATGTATTGTTTTCCATCAAAAATGGGATGCTATCAAAAAGTGCCTTTGATATTTTCCTGCAATATGGAGGATGCTAAATATGTAAATAAATACTTCAAGAGAGCTAAATACTCCAAAAAGTACTGTCTTGATAACAAATTAGGCTACTAGAAATGTGCACTAGAGAGCACAAAGGAGGCAGGTTCAGAGAGCATAGCGGGCATAGCTTTGACACAACTTCCCTGGCTTCACCACAGAGGAGTTTCTTAAACCTTTTGTGCTGCTGCTGCCATCTGCAACATAGGAATACTGCTCAATGCATGGTATTTGAAAAGACGACTATAGTGTCCCCTATGCATTCCCAGCATCAACCACTGCTCAGTAATGACTTTTCAACAAACAGACTCAAACTGCATTGAGTTTCTTTTATTAACACTGAATGGGGGGACAAACCCAGGGTATATTTTGGGGAGGAGGAGAAATCTGCAGTGTATGCTAAACCCCTTTTCCCTGCCTGCAGCTTCCATCTCCCTTGGGAAATCCTTATCTATAGAAACAGAAGAATAGAAGCTCTCACGGCTAAGAAGGGTGAAGCAATTCTGCGGCAAAGGTTACTTTCTTTTCCTAAATGGAAATGTGTTTATGAGCTGAGAAAAATGATTTCTGGCAGTTCAGCTCAAGGAAAAAAGAAAAGAGATAAAGGGATTGGGTGAAAAGCGGCGTTTGGTGTTAGCGAAGGTCTGGAGAAACCATAATCAATGAATACAAAGTTCAACCTCATTTCTTTCCTGAGGGCTTGTTGAATGAGGCTATCAGGGATTCCTCCTGGAGCTTACAGGCACAGAGGTTCTGCTCTGCAATCAAGCAGTAGCAGGCGTCTTTCTCTGCAGCCATAGAGGCCCATGCTGTGAGCTTTAGAGCTTTGCTCAGAGCTCCTGACTGACATTAGGTATACCCTAGAAGGGAAACATGGCTCTAAATCACAGTGTAACTTTGCTGCCAGCTAGGCACTAGGTCCCACCCCAGGTATGGTTGCGTTCCTATGATGGAGGAGGTGATCCTTCAATCAGCAGCTGAACAGTATTTAAGGTTTTGTAATGCACTGCCCCACAGGGCAATTCCTTCTATGGAGGCAGAGTTTCTAATTCAGCTTCTGTATCCACCTGCCCATGAGCCTACTGGAATGGTAACAAAAGCCACATAACATAGAAAAGGGTGGTTTTAATACAAATCCCTTTTTTCCTTAGGAATAGGTTGAGGAGCAGGTGATAGATAAAACTCCTGCTTAGGCTGTCAGGGCTGTGGAGCAGGGGTTGTTTTTCAGTGCTCTATATAACACTACACAGTCCAGATGTGTAATGTTGATGTCAGGTGGACAGCTTTAGCCACTTTATATGCTTGTGTTCTCTGGACTTTGCAAAGGATCTTGGTGGTTAAAACAAGCAAATTAGTGACAGGAGGCATTATATGTGATCTCTGTCACATAACCAAGTTGAGGGCTGCAACAAAGGTGCTGTGTGTGTCATTGGAGGGAGGTAGTGGTAGTTTTTTTCCCCTCATAACAGCACCTTGAATCTAATCTGTGCCAAAGGGTGCTGGGATCTCCTCTCCTTTTCACACCTTTCTTGTTCCCAAGTGCCAGGAGGCAGGTGCCACTTCTACTGATGACTGACATATTCAGAGGATGGAGTGACAGATTACAAATGCATTGGTAGGAAGCTGGGTTGATCTTTCAAGGTAAGGGTATGTTTCCCATCTAGGAGCAAAATTGTTTCTATGTACCAGCATATCAGAAGAGACAGGCACAGCAAAGAGAGGAAAGACCTTCTGCCCTACAAGCTGAGTGTTACCAGGGCTATTTAGCTTTGTGCATCCTTCCAAGCACCAGTATAAGAATAGGACAGTGGTGACAAAAAAGAATCAAAGCCATTAGAAAGTGTGAGGGGCTGAAAGGCTGTGCAGGGATTGCTACCTATCTGTATTTCTTTCTCTGGGGTATATAAATGTATGTATATATGTTTATGGACCAGAACATTTCTTTATCATTGGGATGTTAACAGAATGATTCAGTAACTTAGTCTCCAAATAAGAGTCCATTCACAAGAGGAGCAACTTGAGTGCTGCCAGGGAACCACAGTGGGATAAAGTTGTGGTTTAGGATAAATAGAAGTCTGGTGGGAAGTGAGGGGTTAAAAAAGGGATAGTGGGAACTGGGAGATGGGATCTTAATCACCAGTGTTGTGGTGCCAGGCTGCCCTTTGCTTATTTTAATGATATGAGGGTATGTGCTTGGCCAGAGGTGTTGAGACATGGATTCAGTCCCAGAAGTACAATGCGTTGCTTGGCGTCATGGGGGGGAGTAATAAGGAAGGAAAAGGCTGAATAAGAGGCCATGAAGTTTGTATCTCCCTTCCCCTTTCTGATCGTACTGTGATAAACCAAAGCAGGAGGGATGGGGACCTCTGCAGGAGAGAGGCAGCCGTCACTGCTGGTTGTCACGCATTGTTCAGTATCTGGCCCTGACGCTGGTCACTGGGGTGTTTTTGGGACTCTGGCTCTGACTGAGACAGCTGGGGGGTGGGCAGTCAGCAGTGGAGCCTTTTGGATGCTCTTTTTCCTTTATGCATACTCTCCATCAGTATGGTTAGTTATGTTCCAGTGCCCCAGGCTCCTGCGGCTACCAGCTCTCTGTCATGCTAGCACTGTATCCAAACAGGCTCAAACACCTCCTGACTGAGGGGCAGCATAGGCAAGAATGATGCTGATTTTTCTTGCAGAAGTAGCACAAGGGCTAAGAAGGATTAAATAACTTAACTGGGATCTTGCAGGACTTCATGGCAGAGCTGGGATGTAAGGTTAGACCTCCTGCTTTCTCTTTGGTACCTCTCACTCTGTCTGAGAAAGTCAAGTGCCCAGCTGACCTGGTGAGACATCAGCCTCAGCATCCCATCACGCAGCTGCGCTGGTGCAAGCACAAAACCAAGCCCATCAAATTCCTCCCTGTGTTTGAAAACAAACTTGACCTTGATTCACATGTCAGCCTTGCTGCTGAAGGGGATGGTAGGAAAAGGATCTGTTTTCAAGGCCAGCTTCCCCTGCCGACGCTGTAGCTTTCCTTTAAGTGGAATGGTTAAACCTGTCCTTCTAAATAAACTCTGTGAGGGACAGGGCTGTGGCTGCTCACCCCCCTTTCTGGCTTGTAGCATTCTAGCTCCATTGCAATGACATTTGTCAGGCCAGTGTTGCTCAGGGCATAGCTGTGATTCCAAAGCTCCTTTTCTGGTTAGTCTCTCAACACTGCCACAGGCTGCGGCTCCTCCAAGACATTGGCCTGTGACCTGGTAGGACAAAATTGACACGTCAAGCCCAATAAATTCAGAGCCACTCATGCTGAGCAGCTCTGTTGAGTGACCTTGAAAGCCACTATGGGGAAAGCGGCCTCTTACTGTTCCAATACCACTGATAGTTCCAGGTAAATGCTGTTGAATTTCTGTTGTCTAATTAGCCACTAAATTAAAATCTGTCTCATTGTAAAGTAGGTTCCATCTACTTAGCCACTGCTAATCTGTCAGGAGATGGGATATTAAGATCAGAACATAGGCAAAGCCACGTTGCTGTCCAAAGACCTTCCAGTCCATTGGAACTTGGAATTTTCCATTAAAATCTGGACAAATGGCAGAGGCAGAGTGCCAGATAAGAGAGAGAATGGGGAAAGAGCAAGTTCTCCTAAACAGGCAGATCCTCATGACTTCCTACTATTTCAAAGCAGAGCTATTCAGTGGGTTTGTTTCTGCCTCCTGTCTGCAGTGCTCAGTGCTCCCATTCTCCAGAGCATTCATCAGATACTTATTACCTGGAGTTTGAGATTGTGATGAGCACATTACATTGCCCACATTATGCCTTGTCCTCTCAATTGAATTTTCTCTAATGCTCTCCTTTATTGGCAAGAGACAATGAAGTTACGGTGTGCTGTCAGAATGAGGTTGTTTGCTTGCCTGATTAACCATTGCTGTCCTCCACTCTCCACCCCATATTGAGCCAACAACTCGCACAATTGCTACTTGTTAAGGCAGATAAATTGGTGGCTAATCTTTTAAGGAATGCGTATGATGTTAAGCCTCATTGGCTGCCTTGGCTGCAAGCTAAGAGCGTGCATGACTGACACACAGTAGTGCATTAAGCTGTAGAGACACAACTACAACTTTCAGCTCCGTGTTTTGCCCTAAGATCTGCATGTCCTTGAAAAAGAGCACTTGGGTTTGTGGTTAAAGCAGGGGCAAGAAGGGTTCAATGGGTGTGCTTTGCTGTACAGTTGTTCAAGTTATCTCACTCCTCTGCTTCATCTTCCCAAGGCAGAATGCCATTGGGAGCCAGGAAGGCACTTTCAGGTACACAGCTAAGTGAGGCTGCAGAGTGTTGACAATACCTTGTTAACTGTGGTACTGCGAGTGTGTGGGAAGGAAAATGAGGTGTGTATTTTAGCTGCGCCTGCTTTGTTATTGTTGGCTGAGGTTGTGATACTTCCTGATTGTACTTATCTCTATAAACAAATATGGTATTTAACATAAAGCGTATCTCTCATCCAATCAACATCAATAATGGGGAGATAATTATTGCAATTGAAAGCTGTGGAGTGTAACTCCCTCAGTTTATGGCTCTGGAGGGGTATATCATCATGCTGTAGGACAGAGCACAGGTTTTGTTAGCGGCCTGTGAATGTGGTTCTGGCTTGAACAACCATGAATTATGTCTGGCTTTCTGAAGCAGACCCAGTGGGAGAGCTCTGGGTATTCATCTCCTTTCTGGAAGTCAAATAGCACACTGTCCGCAGATGAAGTAGCTGCCTGAAGAACAGCTTTAGCTGTGAGTAGGGAGTAAATGTATTTTCCTAGTTTCTCTGCTGAATATTAATGCTTCATCCCTGGAGCAGTGGGGTTTAGCACAAGATCTTTCTGCAGGAGTCCTATTTGAGTATACTGTAACACAGCTGATAGCCCAAGCAAGAATGAAGAAACTTGTCAGAGGTTTTGCTTACAGTTTTGATAAACAGAGGCATGAAATGTTTTGGAAAACATTCAGAATAGGCACTTCCAGCAGGTAAACCACTGAAACTGAAAGCTATAGATGCCTAAAAGCAGGACAGGTCAGTGTTTAGAGGAGATGCTAAGGCACCTTGCTACCCATCCTTCCACACTTGTGGAATAGCCACAGAACAGAAGCCATGCCCTTTGCCCAAAGCAGGGATATACCTTTCCTGCTGTCTACATTCAGCTCCTTTTGTTTGGCATGATCTGGAAGGATCATTACAATGCAACAGCCTAAGCACATCCTTTCAGTGCCTCAAGACAGCACGGTCCTGGGGAAACATTCTGTGTTGCATACCTGCAGCCCTATGGGCATGGGGGCCCGGTGTGTGTCCTTCTGAACGCTGGTGCCTTTGGCTTATAAAGGCAATATATGGAAATGTAGCACACAACTTAGGCCCTCAGCACTTTTTTAATCCTCTTCAGTAACACAGGAGTCATTCTTTCTGCATAACATAATCAAATTTCTCTGGGTTTATCTGTCACTTGCAGACCTTCATCACCCTTGCCTAGGAGCAGGAGGAGATATCCCAGTGACTTGTAACACCAACCATATCCTATTGTTCCCATTTGTTTGCTGAGCAGGAGGGTGAAGAGGCATAAATATTGAAATATACCTATTACATCGCCAGGTCTCCATTGATAAATGATGTATAAAATCAATTTGCAACCTAGGAATAAAAAGCATCCATGAAGTGGTTGCTAGCTCCAGGTACTAGGAAATTATTTCTCCATAACTTGCTCTGACTGGAACTCATTACACACTCTGTCCATAGAATGATGTTGTTGTTAAAAACTGTCACTCAGAGCTTATTTATTCCCTCTCCTTGCAAAGACTTTTGGAGTGCCTGCTGCCTGTAAAGCAGAGAGGTACAGTGCTTTTCTGGGCTAGTGCTGCACTGCCAGTCTAGCGTGCCCCAGTGCCTCAGCAGCATTTAGGCTGCGGGAGACATTGCTCTGATAGGGCAGGATGAAGAAAGTGGAGAACCATTGACATCTCAGATGCTCAAGTGCCAGCAGCTGCATATTTAGCTTCAGGGAGGTGAATAGTAATCCCCCTTTCTTCTAAAGGGTGATGCTGAAATTTAACCCCTGGGTTACCTGCTCTGCTGGATGGCACTCACAGAAGGGAAGCTATCTCCTGCTCAAGTATAGCCTGGAAATAACATTCCTTTCCAGATTGTTAAGTTTTTGTCTGGGTGACTGCTTTTCTGTGAGGTTTAGGGGAGAACCTTCAATTATAGGAAGGAGCAACACAGGAGGTTTCAGAAGTCTGGAATAAAGGCATCTTCCTCCTCCCTTCTTACACAGCTAACTTGAGGTGAGATTTGGCTGCTTCCACAAATATTCTGGGTATGCAATGCAAGGACATAAAGAGTCAAAATAGTTTGGTTCTTATAACTGAAAGGTAGCTTGTGTCACCAGCTTTATACTATCTCACTTGATGACCTTTATGTACACTGTTTTTTGCCAGGGTACCTAAATGACCCAAAAAGGAAGACTTTCCTATCCATCTGAAGGCATACCTGATATCTAGCTGCATTGTACATAGGGTACAATGTCACACCTCTGCTCAGCTCCCAGAAACCTACTTATGAACCAAGGTGATAGTTTAAATTCTCCTCCCTTTACGGGAACATCTCCATGAATGGATACAGACAGACATGAGCTCATTCTGCCCTTGATCTGATCTGGCTGGACGCAAGCCAGCTCTGGTGTCTAGAAAACATATAGTTACATCAGCTAGCAAGGTCTTTTGAAAGATGAGGGATGTATGTTTGAGCATGGCACATGTCTGTGTGGTGATACGGCTTCTAGCCTAGCTGAAGATGAAAACCCTTCACAGTCCTGTCTCTGAAATGCTCTGCCAAATCCTCCTGTGTGTTTGCAAGATCTGAATAAGGGTGAAAAGAGGCAAGCCAGATGGTGAGAGAAGCAGCAGTCTGAGGTCAAACCTGTGTTACAGAGAGGAATGGCTGATCTGGTGTTTTGGCAGGAACAAATCAAGGGATAAAAATAAACCCTCTGTGAGTCAGCACAGTGTCCTCTGAGGTAGGTCTCATCAAACAAACCTGTTGTCTATTTTGACAGGTACACAGATCTGGCTGATACGGCAGCAGTGTTGGTAGCATATCCTTAGTTTCCTCTAAGGCATTTCACTTGCTATCACCTGACATTTTGATTAGGAAAAACTTTCATGAGATGGAATTAATAGATTTCATGCTAGATGGATGAAAGCGTGGCTCAGCAACAGAGCTCAAAAGGCAGTTCTTTGAGGAGCAGCATCAGTGAAGGAGGTTGCTTCAAGTGGGCTCCTCAGGGATGGATTATTTCAGTCCAAGGCAACTAATAAATATACTTTAATGAAGGGTTTAGCTGATGATCCATGTGGTTTTCTGGGCTAGAATGCAGATGATGTAAAGATTTGTGATGTAAATAGTGTAGTTATTGTTATAATGTAAGGCAAACTGCCTGGTTAAATGGTTGCAGTCCAACAAAATGAGCTGTAGCAAGTAAAAAGCATCCAATGCATCTAGGAACTAGAATTGTAGGGTTTGGGACTTAGTAGTTTGCCAGAGATAGACCTTTCCTGCCCTGCTGGACAGGGTTTTAGCTCATTTGCAGCACTCCTTTTACCAAACACATGTTCCACAATACTCTGCTGTTGAATCCTCTCTCCATAAAGAGGAATGTAATTGCACCCTGGTTTGAAAGCATCCAGCTTGTAGCAAAGCTGATTGCTGTGAGCAAGGAAAGAGTCTAGCTCCCTGAGCAAGACATCTTCAAAATGCACCAATTCAAAGTAGTGGCACCTCTGCAGCCCCTGGAAAAAGCAGCACAGTCAGTGGCATTTTTAAGGGACATTGTTGTGAATAGACCATGCCTGGGTTAGCAGAATTTAATCTGGGGGCTTTGCAAAGAATGTTTTAGCAGCTCCCGAGCCAGTGGCAAAATGAGTCTCTCTCTTCTTGAGTCATTGGTTTCTTCTATATAAAAACACCAAAACGAACAAACCCCATCTGATTAAAAGCAACAGTAAAGTTCAGTGATTTAAAATCAATACAGGCTCCTCATCTTTGTGCCCCAATCCAGGAATGCTTTTTGGCACCGTAGGCACAAACTGTTCAGACAGTTTTGTGCTGAGATACCTTCTGAATAGCTGAGGAAACAAGGGCAGAAGAGAAGGACTGAAAGCACAGATGAAACTACAGCTTGTTGGCCCTGGAGTAGTCCATCATCAGCCTGTCATCACACTGATAGAAGCATCTTTTGGCTAAAGCTGTCCTGTTTCTCTGCTCTTCAGAGACCTCATGTGCAGTCAGAGGGTTAATAACACAGAAGTGACATACATTAAAATCCCAACTGAGGGGTGCAACTGCTCCTTAAAACTCCTCTGTTGCAATCTCTTGAAAGAGTCACAAATGCATGGGGAGACCCTCCATCCTCCTTTCTTCTTTTTCTCCTCTGAGGCAGGGGTTCATGGCATTCACCTTGTTAAAAAGCCATTGTGCTGTAAAACAATATCTCTCTTAATAACTATATTAATTTTAAATGCCAGAGATATAGTCATAAAATTTCTTTGTAGGTTGTTACAACCATAGAGCCCTTTATCTGGCAGGCTAGCAAGCTTGAGACTTCTCTCCAGCCCCTTCCTCCACTGGTACCGGTGATAACTGTAACGTAATATTTTACATCAAGCACTGTGTTTGAAAAGGTCAATGGCTGACATTATTCATGGAAAGGGGGAAAAGGAGGAGGGAGAGAGATCTCCCAGCCTTTTGCTATGGAAAGTTCCTTCAGTTCTGTTGAGGGGCTTTGGTACCTCCTGGAAGGAAATGGGAGTGGGGTTTTCATGCAGCGCCAGCTGCTCAGGAAAGGGTGGTTTTAAAGTCAGCAAAGTCATCTGAAGATGTTGTTCTTCTAAATTCCTAACAGCTTCCCATGTGTTTGCATTCGTAAGGGTCTCCAGGCTGTGATGCTGAACTGCTCTGCATTGCCTAAACTTCATGGAAAATGGTTCCCTGATGGATTTCATTACTGCTCTTGACCGTGCTTATTTCTGTAACAGTGGGTGATCTGAAGATCACTTGGATTTTCTGCACATTTTGAAAGCAGAAAGGACATTAGTGTCAGGTTTCCCTATAGCCATGGCAGTAAACATATCTTGATAATCTTGTAATGTTTCCTTGACTAAGAGAATTTTGGCTTTGTTTTTATTCTTTTCTGTATTTAAGATGGGCAGTTTTGACTGGGGACACACACACACAATCCCCATTTTCTGCTGGAAAAGCATAAAGCATGTCCTACTTCCAGCCTGGAGCTCTTCAGCTTCAGCGATAAGGCTCTAGTTTCTCTTATGCCTTTGCTAGATTCAAGAGACCTTTACTGTCTCAGAGGTGGGTTAAAAGGACCAACAAACCTGTTCACTCTGTCAACAGGCAAATAAAACCTGGCTTTGGTTTGAAGTTCAGTGTCTCTGAGGCTGGTACTTTGTCACCTACAAAGCAATGTGGTCTGGACTTCCCCCCCTGTGTTTATGAACTCAGGGACTCCTTGTACTTTTCTTCTTATGGGGCTTCATTCAGCAGTCAGTATTTATACAGCTAACAAAAGGGTGGGTCAGCAGGGGAAAACAGGACTTTTTCACTGTCTTTTACCCCTTAGAGGCACTTATAAGAAGTGATGATCAAGTGATGGAATTTCTGGGGTTTGTGAACATCCTGTCAATTGCTCATCCCTAGAAAGTGAAGTTAATCGTGGGTCTTCAAAGCAGACTGAGAGCTGGAGTATAACAGAGTACCTGGCACAGCCTACAGGTATTAACAGCTTTGCTATGAATCTGTCACTCAGGTGCCCTTTGCTGGCATCTATCATCAACATCTCATCACCTATATTCAATTCCTAACTGTCAATTTGCTGTTTGCTGCAAGACCAAAAGAGAAGGGCAGAAGCCACCTAATCAAGGGCATAAGGTTGTCAAGATTCCTTGGAAATTCAAAGCTGTCTCTGTTTAAGTCAGCTTGTTTTATTACTAGGAATGGTTTGGTAGATGAAGAGTGAGATGCAATGTAAAACTTCAGATGATGTTTGGGAGAATTCAGACTTCTACCATTCAGCATGCCTTCACATGGCACAGTGCCATTCCAATGACAATCAGCAGTGACGTGTATTATCTGACGTACATCGCTGATGCATGATCATACATCAGTGGTGAGGCAGGCAGAAAAAAAGGGTGAAATACAGTGTTCAGCCGTGGGCACTGAGTGTGTTGTGGTCAGTTGCAAGTGCTTGTATCAACCCTGAAAACAGCGTCTGTGCCTTAAGTGTTGTCTTGAAGAGTTGTCTGGCTTGCAGTTCTCTAGTAAGGAGTTATTTTAACCAGCCATGTTTGCCCCTTTTCCTAGTCTTTTTGCTCCCTTTAGTACGTGGCCTCAAAACTAGCCTGGAATTTCAACTGACAAAACTTACCTGGATTCTTTGCAAATGCTTTTATAAAGGAGAGCCTCACCAGATCATCTTACCTGAGTTCCTTCAAGTGCTCACGCTCATGTCAGCTTCAGAATGTGGCTGATGCCTATGTCCTATTTTTAACACCTTAAATCTCCCTCACCTCTCAGCCCAAAAAACCCCAAACCCCACAAAATTAGGTCTGGATTTTGTGAAGAGGAGAGTCCTTTAAAAGGCAGCATTGAGTGAGGCAGGAAGAGACAAATATCGCATGCCTGTTTGATGCTGCCTGCCCATGCCAGAGAGAATAGGGTCATTTCCAGAGCTGGCTAACTTGCCTCTGCATGCCATTTCTCAGGCTGCTGGTGGTGGACAGGTAGGAGCTGAACCCATACAGCACAGGCTGAGCCATCCTTTCCAGAGCTGTGAAACCCGCAGGCAGCTGTTAGGGTCTGAGAGCAGGATGCTCAGAGCTTGCACTAAGGAGCGATGACTGCATGCGGTGTCCCAGCCAACAGCCTCCAGGAAAAGAGGCCTGGAAGAGCTGCAGTCTTTAAACCAGTTTAGGGGGATGGGAAGGACATTGTCCAGCTCTTATCTCTAATGACTTTCACAGGAGTGGTCTTTTTCTCCCAGCTAAGGGCAGGAGGGTTATTTCTATGAATGGTGTGTGGTGAAGAAGAAAAAAGCACCCGGCTAAATGAAGTCAGATACAATATTTTTCAATCTGTGAGTTATTTAGACTTCGTGTGTCCTTTGCGAGACACAGAAATCCTCAGTATCAGGTTTAATGGCTCAAGGGCTGAAGGAAGAGGTAAATAATTATGTTTGATATAGAGATGGCTTTCTCCTTGTTTGTCAGATATGATAGATGTCACCCACTGGTCACCTATTATTCTGTTGTTGCTTGTCACAGTCACACCTTCCTTTGAATTCTCTCTTCTTTTTTCCTCTTTCTTTCTCTCCTGGCGCTGGCCTTCCAAGTAATTTATGTATGACAATATGAGACTAATTCTGTTATTATGTCAAAGGGAAATAGAATCTGGGGCTTTAGAGCTGCATCTGGGAGAAATCTTCAGATGAATCTGGAGTGCAGGAAAACTACATTCGATTCATTTTCTTGTCACACTGCCTGCCAGATTAAGTCATTATGAAGGACTGAGAGGAGAAGAAATGAGGAAAAAGCCACAGGAGCTGGCCTGAGAAATGAAAGGATAAGGAGGAAGAGACAGAAGAACTAAAGGCAGAAATAGAAGCAGCAAACTGAGGTGGCATTGTCCATCTGCGTAGCCCTGCAGAGCCATCCTTTGATCCGACAGAGCTGTCTGTGGGTGATGATGCATCATCTCCCCCTAATGCCAAAGGAGTAAGCTCTTCCAGGCCACAGATGGGCTCAGTCATTCCATGAAGGCTTCCGTCCCTTTTCATTGGCAATAGGTAACTCAGGTATTCCCACTGAGACAACTAGCTAAAGTGAGATGGCATGTATCCTGTATGTCGTCTTATCTTTTGCTACTCTTATTTCTCATCGTTTACTTCACATGTCACCAGTCTGCGAGGCAAAGAAAGCGAACAAGCCTTACCTGGGATCTTGAATGATGCAATGCCAGTTGGGTTTTGCTGTACCTCTGCAAGTGGGAGCAAAACTACAGCAATTGATAGGATAAAGGACAGAGGAGTCTTGGGAGATCCTTGATGTCTCTTACCAGGTCAGTCATGCTATGTTCAAACAATAAGTTAAAGGAGAAAAATTCATCAATGGTCTTTTATTCCCAGCGCTCACTGAGCTGAACTTTCTTTGATGTGCCTGAACTGTAGCTGCAAATAACATTTTTACTTTGTGTGTTAGAGAATATTGGAGCTAATGCAGTTCTACTCCCTTCTTCTTGCTGTTTAGGCATAACTTGCAAAGAAGTGTGTGCATGCTTAATTACTGTGAGTTTGTTTATGGCACTGTTGGCACAACTTTGCCCCCCAGCTATTGTAGAGTTCTGCTCATCCTGTGTGTACAAGGGCTGGCAGCTTCACTGCCCTCCCACACCTCTCCCATTCAGCAGCATCTATCACTGCTGTTCCTGATGCTGCATTACTATTAATTGGCTTGTGTAATCTCTGAGATTGTTATTTATTAATAGATTGTTCTGAGTGTAGCAAAGTTCATTATTTAAAGCAGGAGAATGAGCGAGATCCAGAGGAACAGATGGATGCATGGACGTATCAGAAGGACTAGTTAAAATTCTAGGCGTGTGCTGAGCCTTGACAAAGGATGGAAAACAGAATCAATCATCATTATCTAGGAGAAAAGCCATCAGTCTATGTTTAAAATAAGCACTTTGTGTATTAAGCCCACAATGCCA
Source organism: Psittacus erithacus (assembly GCA_009867235.2). NCBI lineage: Eukaryota > Metazoa > Chordata > Aves > Psittaciformes > Psittacidae > Psittacus > Psittacus erithacus. The sequence continues at coordinate 87,822 of WYDI02030308.1, forward strand.
GACATCCAAGAGTTTTGACTGGTAGCTGCAGACCCTGAGGTTAGGTAAGTGATGAGGGGCCACTGCTGGGTGCACAAAACAGCAGAGGAAAAGGAAAGAAGATGAGTGAGACTTGAAAATATAATGAGAGTTGGGGCTGATGTCCCTTCGGTTCTGACTGGCTGCAGACAACAAGATTTGTTTATGGCTGTGTTTGGTTAAAGTCATCTCTGAAATGGTAGTGCTATTTAAGACCAATGCAAGCCTTTCAGATACTATCTAAGGGACCGCTTTGTGCATCAGCTATAGAAAGCTGGCTTGGAAAAGACCCTTAATATTTATCCTAATAAAGGAATTTCCCCGTTGGAATGATCTGATTTCCCACCAGACTTCTCAGCTGACTGCAAGGTCAATGGAAACTGATAATTGCCTGTAATTGCTGTGAGCGTGTCAACACCAAACAGGGGAAGTGTCAAACAAAAAGAAAGGTGGATTTGAGAACTACAAGGGAGTGTTGAGTCAGTCAAGCCTTAAAGATGGGTAAAATGAGTCCTAGCAAGACAAAATTACTGTAACACTGAGTTGATGACAAAGCCCAGAATACAATTTAGGTATCTTAAATACTAGACCATTTTCTAAACCTTAGTTCACATCATGATTTTCTTTGCTTAGGGAAGTTCTGGTTCTTGCACAAACACAAGCTTTATACCACAACAAGCAAAACTATGACTAAACTCAGTATTTCTTTTGGACCTCTGTGTGTGAAAACAAAGGTCAGCTCCATTGTGAGCTATTGCTAAAATTACCTTAATTGCATCCAATTTTCCATATGTGAATTTATCTCTCATTAACAGGCCCTGAAATATTCAGCTATAATAGTCATGCCAGCAAGCACTGCTGCTCTGAGCTACCTCTCAGTAATTGGTTAATAGTAGAGCCGTTTGTTATATAGGTAAACGGGGTTTTGCTGAACTTAAATCTCGTATCATGGCTGTTCCTCCAGACAAGGTTATTTCTGGCTGTGTTCTGGCTGCACTTCTGTCTTGAACCTCTGACATGTACCTGGGCCAATGCAACATAAGGCGCAGTTAGCTTCTGCTTTCTTTTCTCCTTGTTTGGTGTTTGCCTTAACTGCAAAGCATGTGTTTGGGACTCATAGTATGCTCATGGCATGTTGACAAGGGGGGTTAGTTAACTATCAGAAACAGAACTCAGGCCCAGTTTCTGTAGTTATCTAAAGACCTTTTCCTGAAAAACCTTCAGCTTTCTTCCAAACGTTGAGATTTCCTGGCACGTAACCTGGTATGCAGAAACACTTCTTCCTCCCCCAAGGAGTACTTCTCCCTTGGAGCCATTTACAGCTTGTTAAACTCTCTCTGTCTTCTAGTGCTGCTGCTCTTTGCATTTGGAAGGCAACAGATTATCTAATAATGCACAGTTTCTCTTTTTTACCATCTCTTGTTGAGCATAGACAGATTGCTCTTAAACTCCATGTCCCTTTGTACATGGCTTCCTTTTCTTTGCACTCCAGATGTCAGAAAGGGAGGAAATGAATAATCCTTTGTGTCCTTAACATCTTCATCTTCTACAAGAAGGGGCTGGGGGAGGGAGAAGCTTTGTGAGCCTTGTTTTCAAGATCCTTCCAGAGCTTCTGTAAGAATTAAGGTGATGGATTCAAGACTGTCAGATCCATCAATGCTTTTGTGAGACGTTTTGCAGAGCACAGCAAAAGAAACCGATAGCTGGATGTGTGGGCCATGAATACTGAAACAATTCATTTGATGTTTTCTTAGTCCTTGCTAGGGGCAAAACTGCCACTGCTTTTCATGAGTTTTGTCTGGTATTGACTTCAGGGGGTGTTCTTGCTTGGCATGGGGCAACAGAGGAATAACTATTTGATGCATAGAAGATATTCATACCTCCCTATTTTGCCAGCAATGCTTTAAAAGAGCCTTCCTCTTTCCATAGACTAGATGAGAAGCCAGTAATGAAAGCTGAGTTGTGGTACCTGTCGTATTTCCTCTAGCAGATCTCATGTACCTACTTAATCTGCTTTCTCATATGTTATCCTTGCCCTCAAGTACCACTTACAGTTGTGTTGGTCTGGTTGGGGAGGGCTAAGAGGCAGAGGAAGATTTGTGATACAGGCAGCAGCATCATCTACCAGTATGGTTAATCTGCAGCCTCTCCCTGGTGTAAATTCAAGCAAGGTTTGCATTTGTTTCACACATTCCTTTGTACCCCTGCTTGGACATACTTGCTTGGTGGTAATGACTGGGAATAGGCTGAACAGGGAAAAGAGTTAAAGCCATGTGTCCTTGAAAACCTGATGTCAGAAGCTGTGTCCAAGCTAGAAAGAAAGCTCAGGTTTGTACTTGAGGAGGAGGTGGTTTCTCAGGGTTAGTTTCCACGGAGGTGGAATGAAGTGTTAGTGGAGTGAATGGTGCGTGAGCTGGAGATGAACCCTCTTTTGAGCAGTTTGTCTCGCTTAAGTGGGACTGGGAGCACAGTTTCCTCAAGGCTTCTTTTGCCTTTCAGAAAAGCCGTCCTAAAGTAGTATCTGTAAATGCTGCCTATCCATCATAAAGGCAGTGGATCAACCCAAGTTCTCGTATGTCCTTGGCTCTCATAAACCATTTGGTCCTTGGTCTTGAGAGATGGGGACAGTTTCTTCTCTTCAGCCTCCTCTCAAGGGGAATTTGAGCAGGACTGGTAGGGTGATGGATAATAACTTTAGAAAACTAAATCTGAGAGATCAATAGAAGCATATACAACCAATGCATCATGCAAGCTCTTCTTGTCTGTGCAGAACTAAATCAAAAATGATGAATGGCAGGCTTTTCAACCTTGGCACCTCCAGCCCTCCCCAATAGAACAGCATCCAGTGACTGATACGGATTATGCTGCTTTCTAGTGTATTTCCTTTGCTTTCCTAATAATTTTGGCATTGAATCATGATGCTCTGTTTTTAATATCCTTTCCTTCCTCCAGTGCTACCTACCTCTTTCCCCATGTAATTTCCATCTTGCAGGCATGCTGCCCATTTTGCATTCCCCTTGCTCATAGTTTATTCAGGCAATCTATTGCAGGCTGGGTTCCTCCAGAGCTTACACTGGTTTGTATATTTCTTACTTTCTGAATGAGTTACCTCTCCTGGGGGCTGTGTTCCAGCCCCATGAACAATCCAGGTATGTCAGGAGCTTTGAATTCCTCTCTGGTTGTGAGCTGACTACTGCTGGTGCTTGTCAGACCCAAATGGAGTGGGAACGCATGAGCACGTGTGGAGAGGGTGCTGATGTGGCACCAGCTCCGGCAGCCTGGGCTCAGCAGAACTGCTGCCCTAAGGTCAGTAAATGGCACTAACTCAGTGTTTTTGAATCAGAGCAGGAATCCACAGTCAAGGCTCAGAGACTGACTGCCCTCTTCCACCATCTCCCTGTGCCTTTGCAAGGTCATTTACACCATGGAAAGCAAGTGCCTTATTTTATTGCATTATGTATTTATAATAAATGTTCTCAGTAGCAGCTGAAGTGACACTGATCTAATGCTGAAATGTTCCTGGATCGGAACTCTCTTGGTGCTCCAGTGGGAATATTTACATCCCCTTTGCACAGCTCTGTTGGCCCAGCTGCAAATGATGAGTGTCTGCTTTCATTCTTGTGCTCTTGATCTAAACCAGCTGTAAGTTCTGCCCAGTCAGTAGACCTATGCCACTGTGATAAAAGCATGCAAGGATGCAGTCAGAACATTAACTTGCTAAGAACCTTGTGAAGTTACTCTTAAACAAGGCATAGACAAATGTATTCGATGCAGAAAGCTGAGCAGTTTTATCGGGGCTGAAGGGGCCAGAAGCAAACAGCTGAGGGGTTTAAATAGCAATGGCTGCTTTGTAAAGTCAGATCATGAATAATGAAAAGCTGGTCCAGGCTTTAAGAATCATATGGGAAATTTCTATTCCGCGTCTGTTATTACATCATGACTTCAGCATGAAAGCAGCAACAGGATTCTCATAGGCTTCTGCAAGGACAGAACTGAAGAGTATCTTAGGACACACGTGCTCCAAATAAAATATTATAGGATGGGGACATTGAGAAAGGAAAAACCTAATTCAAAGTCATGACAACAGCACACCCCTTGAGAGCATGCTGAAAACACACATCCAAAAATAAACGCCAGTGAGTGAGACAATAATGGAGAGAATTGCGTCTTGCTCTGGCTCTGAATGAGAGCTTCTAGAATGAAATAGGAGAGGCAGATGATCTGTGTTATCTATCAAGGCAATTGGTTTGCGTATCCAGAGCTTGGCTCTGTAATAAATGGGAATGCCACTCATCTGGTTTTCTGGTCTATTTAGAATATTTTTAGAACTCTTTCTGAAAAGTATTCTGATAAATCTCTTGAATTTCCCTTTGCTCACTGAGACTTAAAGTAACATTGGATTTAATTATACTGTGACTGGAAGGGATGTAACTAAGGCAGATACAAATCCTTGTGACAGGTTAAAGTGGCAGTGAGAGTATTTATCCATCTAGGAACTGAAATGATGAGTGGTGTTTTAGGGCCTGAGCCTTTTACAAGCAAAAATGGGATTTTGCTTCCAGCATAGGCAAAGCAGAGGAACTGAAATGGTGTGAGAACCCTGGGAAGATGTACTTGCAAAACCACCCCAGTCAAGCCCAGTGTGGTTTGCCAGAAGTTACAAGCAAAGCTGGTGGCACCCAGAGCTCAGATTCCAGAATCCTAGCTTAGGGCTTCAAACCGTTTTCCTCATGTTCTACAAGCAATCTAGGAAAGGGCTTCTCAGTGACAAAATAAGCTTCATGGAGGCCAGCAAGATTTCAAGGGCTATATTGTTTGGGATGCTGAATTTAGGGCTGGTGCTTGCATCAAGTGGGATGGATGACTGGGAAGATGCCATCTTCCCAGCCCACATACACCCAGCAGTCTCTTGCCTGCGCATGTTGCCACCTCTGAACACTGGACTGTGGATGTCAGTATAAGTAGCTGTTGCCTTATGGTCCCTTTAGTGCATCTCCAGCAGCGCTTTGCAGCCATAAGAAGATAAATGTTTGTTAAGCTGCACCTGTTTGCTTGAATAATTTCCCACAAAAGGAGGCCACTTACTAGTAATTCATTACCAAACGTTTGTTAGCATAAACAAGGCTGTGAGAAGTAAGCACAGATTTCCCTGTTCCTTACTGTTTATGTGCTGTGGTTTCTATTAAGAGCTATCAGTACCTCTTCTCCTCTCTCACTTTCCCACATCTCAGCTCTGCAGCATAATCTTGTCATGTTGTGGACGTTTATATCTGCTTTCTTGGCTTGTTTTTATGCTGTAGTCTAAAGAGAAAAAACAAAACAAAGCTTCCTCATGTGAAGGAAAGCAAATGGGCAGACGGATCAGCAGCGCCTGGCAGAAGGCACAGAGCTATTGCTCAGCATTTCTCTTTCTGCTCCATAATGTCTCTTCCTCCCACCCAATGAGCTGAGCAGTGGAGAAGAAAAAGGTTAGAGCCTTCAGTGCCATGAGCTTGCTCCATCCACCTGGATGTCGATTTCTAGAGAACACATTTTGTAGCTGGAGCGCTGGATAAAAGATTCTCCTTCTCTGTAAGTTCCAAATCTATTCCTTCTGGTTTGTTACAATGAGAAAGATTTGAGACTTCCTATGTCCTTTCTCCCCCATGCTCCCCTGTGGCTGCTGGACATTTAGGGGAAAGAAGGGCCACTTGAGAATAGGATCTGGTGGATCTATGCTAACAAGATGAACTGCAAGTTCCCACCACCCATTCTGAGGCTCTCCCACCATGAAGTACTGAGAAATAGACTGGGAGAAAAGCATTTTCTGTGTCACGCTTGAATTTTCCTTACATCAGTTAGTTTCCATCAGGCTTTTCTGAAGAAGAATCGAGCTTTGAAATGCTTTGGCTCAAAATTAACTCAGGTTCTGGGGAACCGAGGGCAGGAAATTAGAAGGAAACCTTCTGATGCCTTCTGCAGTGTAGTTAGGCACATAATTAATTTCTTGCATCTTTAGAAGTCCTTCTTTTAATTTTTTCCCCCATTTTGGTCAAAGTTGAGCTTTGCAGTTTGAGCTAAAAAGCAATTGGCTTGTAAATCTTATGGAATGAATATTGAAGAGAGACATTCTGATTATCGTCCATTCGGTTCTGTTGTTGCCTCTGGCTGCAGTCTTTCAAAGCTGCAGTAGGCATGTCCTTGACAGAGTGTTATCCTTGAGATATTCATGGAGGTTTCCTTACTTCTTTTGCAAAAGGTTTATTGGCACATCCCATGCAGTCATTAGATAGGACATATACAGCGCCTAAGCTATGACCTGGCTGCAGTTCTGCAGTTCACTGAAGTAATTCCTGAGATCTCCTGTGTGCAGACATTCCTGCCTCCAGTGTTTGTGCTGGAATCTCAGGTATTAGTGGATTTACAAAAGCAGTGATGAGTCATCCTGTGACAGGAGCCTATAGCTTCCACAGGGAATCTCCTGTCATCGCATACAGGAGAATCACCAGGAAAAACCCAGCTGAGCTTTTTTTGTTGTCTTTCTGGTTTCCAATTCTAAGTTAAACCTGCAGCAAGAATACTAGGTGCTACTTGCTACCTAGGGCTGAGAAGTGTCCATACCAAAAGTGGTTCTCTGTATCTTGCTACATATCTCAGTAGACCTTAAAGAGCAAAGCAGTTTTTGCTCTGTCTTTCTGGGTTATACCTTTTCCTTGTGCAACACGTTATTCCACGCACCTTACAAAGTTCTGCTCTCCAGTCATGGCAGTGACTGATCTTAATAGAGAGACTTTAAATTAATGTTGCAGTAAACCTTTCAGGGAGAAGGCAGCATGTGGGCAAACCAAGACTAATGTAGTGATTCATTTCCACTTGCTCATGAACTGTCTCAGTGCTTGTAAACCAAAGACACGGGTATTTAGTAAGTAATGTCTGCAATAGACCAGCTTCTGGGCTGGGGTAAGCTGGCAACCTTTAAAACACTTGAACAACTGAGGTTGCAACAGTACCATTTCTTTGCAATAGCTGAGAATGTCTTTTGATGTCAAGTCCTTCAGTTTCTAGGGAACCTGATTCCATCTGAGTAATGTGAAGTTAAGAAGAGGTACTAATTGCTCATCTCAGTAAAGGCTTGTGTTTCCAGCTCTGATTGTCCCAAGTTTAGTGCTAAGCTAAAAGAGCTGCAGCTCTGTGACAGATAAGAGAAGGGTTGCTGCTTGTTGTCCTTACTTTTTGTTTAATGATGTGCTAAAGTGGTGTGCTTTTAGCCCCTCAGTGGTCAGGTGCTGCATTCGCTGTGTTGAGAATCTGGGAAGCACTTCGAGGTGTCCTCACCACGGAAAGAGAAGTGTGACCTCTAATAGAACCTTGCAGAAGAGATGTTGGAGAACAAGGGAGTGTTGGCTGCCCATCCTTCCTTGGGAGAAGGTGTGTGCCATTGTAGAGAAACAGTTGACTTACCCCGGTCTTGTCCAGTTTAGTGACCTTTTGGAGAACAAGCTCAACAGTATTCGGGGTGCTTGTTTCCCAGTCTAGCAGAAGAAAAGTCTTGCAATGAGCATTAATTGCACGGCTACGTTTGCTCTTGCCCAATGCCAAGCTGCATACGACTCAAAAGAAACTGTTCATTGGGTAGGAGCAAAGGATTAAGTATTGTGCCTGCAGAATGATATGTTAATGTAATGCATTTTATTCTCTTGGAGTTATTCTTTGCAGGGAATCCAGAAGATTAGACGTTGTGCTGCCATCTTCCAGACTCACCAGGAGACACAGGGTCTCTTTATAGGCTTGCTGAGGCATTGTCAAGTCATTTGATTGTGAAAACGAGCATCTTCAAGACTGCTGACTGAGCTCTTAGGCTAGAAGAGCTGAAATTTGCAGGATGGTAAAGAGTGGCATTTGTAGTTTGTTGGGATGAATATGGGAAGTTGCATTTCCACAGCTGAATGACCGCTAGCAATTCAGAAGGTGTTCAGTCTTCCCTTCCATAGAATGGAACCATAAGTTTTCTACTGTGCTTGAAAACCCTAGGATAAAACAGGGAAGCACAAATCAGTGGTATGGTGAGGGATATAGAGCAATATAATTGATATTCTCCTCTCTCAGGCGAAATGATTGTGTTTTGTTTATTGAAGAGCATGGAGATTTATAAACTTGCAAGAGCAGACTCCCTTCTGGTATACGTTGACACTGTTGTTTCCTTTTACATCAGCTGTGATTTTGGGCTGTGGTTGGATTTCTGTAGCTTATTAATAGGCTCCTGTTGACCGTTATCATTTGCATTAAGCAAGAATTTCTATCTAGTAGTCTACATATCTTGAAAGCCATTCTTTACCTGAGGCTGTGTTGATAAAACTGATTAGCAAAAGGAAGGCAGGCAGGAAGAAATGTGTTCATGGTGAAAAGGGCAGTACATCAAGCTGAAATTCAGGAGAAATGCTGAGTTCACAGAACGTATCAGGAGTTATTAACCTTTGCATGAAAACTGTGCTGCGCAGTGGCAGGAAATTTGCTTAAGTTGAACTTCAGCATCTCTCTAACACAGTCTGGCATATGGGAAAAATACAGCAGCAGCACTGATAGTCTGATTTTTACTCCTACTTGACAGCTTCATTCAACTATTGCAAAGCACCTTTACCATAATGAATTTATCCATGCAACAACTCTTGGCTCTGGTCTAATATTTACCAGGTAACACGTGACAGGTGAATTTCTCTGTACAGTGAAGTCTGCAGTACACATCTGCAGCATGTAAATGGATGCTGTATCAGTCTGTTTCCCGTCATGAATATCTGGAGGCACTGAAAGAGGAATATCCCCTTTGCCTTCTTGTCGGCATCAGTCAGGGCAGTGAGTAATCCTGCATTTCCTGTCACAATCCTGAAACTAGACATGCTAAGGTGGTCAGATTAGAGTCTGTCTGCACCCACAAGAGAAATAATCAGCTTTGGTAACCTCACAACAAAACATTCCAATCCTGAAGTCATTTGTGGTGTTTTACCCATTTAGAGAGCAATACATATATCAGTTCTGTCACAGAAATGCCATCATGAAACCAGAACTTAATCTGCTATTTTGAGACATGCACAATGGAAAGTGTGAATCCTTTTAGAAAGGAATGTTTTGGCTTTGGATGCCGTTTCAATGATATGTTTTTGCCTTTCCAAAAATAATGTTGTTTCCCTTCCTACCTCTTCCCCTGAAGCTGCATTGTTCAGTTAAATAAAATAAGAAACATGCTTTTCAGAAGGAATATGCTTCCAAAATGCCCTGAAAATTAAATAACAGCTTAACAGTAAAAGGTTGATGTATTGTTTGACATCTAGAATGTAGGCAGCTACCTAGATGTGGCGTATGTGGCTAAATCATTTTCTGTCGCTTCTCGGAATATACTGTTACCAAAGGCTACATGCTCGGTAAACTAATGCATAATTGTTCTGCATCACCATCTAGAGAGCATAGGAAGAGCTAAGCTTCTCTGTTTTCACCAGTAAATGGTATAACATCATAATTTTGATGGGTATCCTTTCTGGTTTTAGTGCTATTTACTCTAAAGCAGCTCCTATTTATAATATATGCTCTAATGCCACATCTGCTTTGTCCATATGGGAAAGAAGTTTTGATTTTTACTTCCCTTCCATATGGAGTAAGAGGCATTTTTTGAGGGGAATGCGAGCAGGTTAAAATGGGGATAAATGATAGGAAGCTCCTTTATTGACAACCACCCTCAAAATTAAATATTCTGTCCTGTTCCAGAGCCAGCCTGTTCTCCCAAAGGGATCTGTGGTCTGTACCTCAGAAGTATTTGAACAGTAGCAATGACAATGCACGCACATCATAATGCATATTGTTGTGCATTTTTATATGTTGATACAAGAATCAGTGATGTAATGAGGAATGCTCAGCTTTGCTCCGTCGTTCCAGGAAAATGCCTCTGGATTTGGCTAGAGTACATTATAGGATTACTTTTAGTTGCTGAAGTCAAGTCCTGCGGGCCAAGGTTTCTCTTCATAGAGCCCCCAGTTGCAAGCTGCCTGGGATCCTTTTGTGAATAATGGGACGTTTTCCTGTTTTAATCAGATGCAATTTTGCAAATGGTTTTTATGATTTAGCAAGTCCATTAAAAATGACATTTGTTCTGCTCTGACACTCGTAAGGAGCTCCACAGTGCATAAACACTGGAAATTACTTGTAGGGGAAGAAGATATTAAAATTCCCCAGCCCTTGTGTGCTTGTCTGAGAAATTCTGCTACCTTGTACGGTGCCAGCTTGGAGCTGAGCCATTTGATATGTCTCAGTTTTCTATGTGCACTGACTTGGGGCAGCTCCAGGCTGCCACAGAGACACAACATATATATTTATCATGGTGTGCCTCTCGTACGCTTTATAGCACTATGTCTTAAGGCTGAAAAAGCAGCTAAGCTTAACTGAATTGAGGCACTTGACCATTCAGAGCAGAAAGGTTAGTAAATACAGTAAATCTCATTCGAGGCATGTCGTGTAAAACAGCATTTGTACCAACTGGTCCTTCCCGTTTTCTCCTGTATTTACTAACTGAATTCATTCTAGCTCTGTATTAAACTCTTCCAAGATGTGCATAATTCTTAAATCCCATTCATATTTCTGTCAAGTCCAGAGGAGTTTCAGAATGGAGATCAGTCGCTTACCCTGTGTTCTCCATCTACCCTCATTTCCCAGGGGAATTACTGGGTCCCTGGAGTTCAGCTCCTTTCTGTCCCTCCAGGGATCCTCTCAAGAAAGACCACCTGCCCTGTGGTATTTGAATATCAGTTTGGCACTAAAAATGACTATTCCAAGTGTCTTTGATATGAAGCTGACCTCGGCATTTCAGCTGTAATGCACAGCCTGCAGACGCGCAGCTTTCAGAAAGCATCTTATTTCAGGCTTGCTCCCTTGTCCTATTCAGACAGTGGTATGAAGTTCCTCTGACTGGGGAAGAACTTTCCAACATTGGCTGGAAATGTATCAAATGATACATTGGTTTTTCCCCAACTGTCACTTTTGCACTGGTTGATTTTGTGCATTTTTAAACAGGTTTTTTGCATCTAAATGCAAAATTATGATGGATTATTCCAAGCCATATCTCTCTGGGCATGGAAGACTACTCCGGAGTTGCAGCTGTCACAATGGGCTTTGCCAGAAAGGGGTCAGAGTGGGTTTTTCATTGTTAGGCTTTCAATGATTCCTCTGAAGACCATTCCAAGCTTGCATTGGAACGGACTTCCTTTTTTCCCCTGCAACCACCAACCACATGCTGGGCACTTGATGCTATTTCAGACTTCTTTTTTATAAGCTGAAACAGTAGGTGCTTTTACTTTACTAAACTGAAAAACCCTCAATCAAGAAATATCCAATATGAGCAGGAGATACCTCAGGGGAAACCTATGTAGGGTAAATTGGTTACCACTCAGAAAACTACTATAGTGGACCTGATTACCTAGTAATTAGCCAGAGCAACCTGCTCTTAGCCACCTGGAGAATATGTCCCCTGCTAGTCCTAGCTTTGGGTATTCAATTTCTGTTCAGTCCTGCCTCAGGCATCAGTTTAATGCCCTGCAGTTGGCTAAGTATGCCGACTGGCAGTAACGTTTTGCAGATATGCTCTGTTCAGTCCAAACTATCTGAAGTCCAGCATTTCATCCTATTGTACTTCCCATTCTTCTCTTTTCCCTTGTAGAGGGATTAAGGTTTTTCATTGTAACATGTGGGATTTATTGTCAAATCTTTCTAAATGTGAAAATAGCTGGAAGTCAGATTTCTCTTCTTGGTTTCTAACTGCAAGACTCGAGGGTTGTTCTTGCTTTCTCCTCTTGAATGCTTGACTGTACTTACCATTAAAAAAAGCCTAGCTGCTGATTGTATAAAGGCTTGGTGGGCAGTGAGAGTGTTACTGTAAATGGCCAAGAAAGATTATTTCTTGCGCAGAGGGAAGTGTTGGTCATACCCACAGGTCTTATTGGAGTGCTGAAAGTCTGGGAATGGAGCTGGCATTAAGGGATGGGCATGATTTCCCTGGCAGTTGTGTGTCCTTCAGGAATGAATCTATTGCAGGCACTAGGAAATCTTCAGTGGAGATCTTGGTGGAATCTGTGGGAGTAGGAAGCACTGGGAAGAGACAGATTGGTATGCAGGCTACTGGTTTAAGTTACCAGGATAGAGGCAAATACACAGCTGGGGGAAACCTGACAGTCTGGAAACAGCAACCTTGGGCTTTGTACAGGGAGAAGGTGATGAAAATTGAGTCAACCTATTGTGAGACATTGTAAAGAGAACATTTGCCTTGAGTGGGGATCATGGAGAGGCTGCAGATTCTGATTGAAGGGCAGGGCAAGAAAAGTCAGGAATCTGATTGCATTTGAGATGCACAGCGAACTCCAAGGTCTTATACAGCTCTCTTGGTGCTGTGAGGTGCCAGATCATGCGGAGGAAAAACTGCTCTAACAACAGAAGTGAGGCTAGAACTGAACCTACTTCCAGAGCCAGTTCTTTATGACTCCTTCCACCCTGCCAAGGGCTTCTGCACCTTGCAGTTCTCTCCAGGACCATGAGAAGAAGAATTATTACTCATTGTTATGCATTGCCGGCAAGGAAATGCACATGATGAGCTACTTGCCTTGAGGGCAGTGTCACCAGAAACTTCACGCTGCTATTACAACTGCTTATGTGCCACTCTTCATAGCAGCAAACAGCAGGATGTCCCTGTGATACCTGCAGCCTTCATTTGTAGTCCTAGAAGCTTTAGATAAGCATCAAGAGCTAGATCCTTGGGCTGTGCAAATTGGCTCCATTCACCAGTGAAGTCAGTAGAGCTGTTCTGTTAAAATACTTGTGAAAAATCTCACTTAACTGCTCCCTAGGGCTGTATTAGGTGAACATCACATCATCTTTACTGTCTTTCTCCTCTCTCTACCCTGGTAAGACAAGAGAGTGTTATTATCACCAATTTTTCTGATGGAAAGCTACAGTGCCAGGCTGGGTTTGGGCAGCTTGCAACGTGCATGTTTTAAGTCTCATCAGACACTGTCCACAGCCTAAGGCACAGAAATCTCTCTGCAAATCTCATTCGGCTGTAGACCAGGCTCTGATCCCAGAAGACATTTAGGTGCCTAATTTCTACTGAGACATTTAGAAGCTTAATCTGTTTAAAGATGTGGTTCAAAGTTGCTAGCTGAAATACCTCATTGGGTTCTCTATCAAAGCAGGGAGCTGAGCCAAAGTTAGGATTAGCAGAGTAAACGCAACCCTCCCTCTTTGCTTTGTTACTAGAGATTTTGCTGAATCAAATGATGAGACCCTCTGTAGTGCCAGCTTCCAAGCCTGATGGTGGTGGTGACTTCCACTTACTGAGAAAGGACCTTTCTTTCCCCTTTTCAGAACTGAAAGCAAAACCAGCACAGACAAGCAGCCAGCATTTCCACTACAAAGGCTTCCCCCTCCTCCTCAGATTTAAACCATCATCACAACTAAGCAACAGAAACAAGCAGATTGAAAAGCTAAAAGCTGTGTGATGCTTGATGTCTTGTAATGTGTTAACAAGCCCCAAATTTACACTGTCAGTAAGAAACCCCAAGGAAAAGTGGAAGTCATTCTAACCAGGGGAGTGTCTCCCATCCTGCTGCTCTGGCTTTCACTTCTAATTTTGGCAAACAAAGTAAACATGGAAAACACAGTGCTTGTGCAAATTGCTCTTGCAGAAAATATGGACTTATTTTGAGCCTCTTTTGAATTTGCGTCTTAGGTTGTGATTGCACAACAAAGGGAAAGTACTTTATTGAGATTGAGGCTGAAAAGGAATTGCTGTTTGCCCTCAAAAGTGATTTGACTCCGTGGTTATCCCCTCATCTCCCATCAGTTTTGAATTAATCTGCCATTTGAGTGGTTGGATCCATTGGGTTGCCTAAGAAATAATACAACCACCTTTTAACATGAACTGTTCTGCTCTAGAGGTGCCACTGTTCTGGAACTGCTGATCCATGTTGGGGTACCGTAGGGTTGGTGGTGCCAAGTATGGCCAACCTGAGTGTATTGAGAAACACATCTCATACTTAGAGCAAAATAATTCCTTGTCCTCTCCATTAATCTGAGTTTTCTGCTCTGTTTTTCCTGTCACTGTGGAAGCATTCATTGGCAGGTTTACAGGTTAGGAAACAGGCACTTTATTGCCACTGCTGGAACACAGTGCATGTAAAAGCACTTTCTTTGATTTCTGCAGTCTTTGCTGCTATCATTCCTAGAGGCAATTGGAAAGGGAGAGAAACTGGAGAAGGTACAGAGGGACCTTCTAGTTTGCAGTGCCGTGAATGAAACATTATAAAACATGCCTGCCAACTGAGAGAATCTATTATCAGGGAGCTGTCAGTCAGTGGCAGAAACGTAAGGAAAGAGGAGAGAATAAACAATTTAGAAAAGGGGCAGAAATCACTTTATAAAACCCTTATTTTAAATAATGTTTGCTGCATTATTTGGTTGGGGTTTTTTTCCTCAAGCTTGAAGAAAAAAATATTGGTTCTTTTCCTTCCCTTTGATTCCCAGCACTGCAGCATGTTCACACCTTTAGTTAAGGGAGGAAAGGAGAGATGCACCTGAAAGGTTTGGTAGATGTTTGGGATCCTGAAGGCACAGCGGTTGTCATTACTCTCCAAAGTCAAACATGACTGCCCCCAGCTAATGGACTGGTGGAGTTAAGTGGCTGGAAGGGAAGGTAAACATTCAGGTCTTATATTCAATACAAAAGTCTATGAACAAAGATGACATTTCCTATGTGTTCTCTGCATGTTCAGCTCTTCCTTGTATTAATGTAAATAGAAAAAGAGCTTGGATCTGGGAGAGAGCTTGACCTCACCACCTACCCTTCCTTTTTGTTAGTGCTTAATCCAGGTTCTGAAATTGCTTGGTTTGAGTATCAGGAGTGCAATAATACCCTTGGATATTAATCATCACAGGTGCATAGGAAATAAAAAGAATAAAGGTATCAGAGTAAGATAAAAATGTAAACGAAGTTTGCAAACGTTTTTGCTTGTCTAAGGTTATTACATTTAACCTCGACCGCTGTCTTGCATGTTATCTTCATGCAGCTCTTAACCTCCTTTCCACTGCTTTCATGCTTCCCTGCCTGTGGTGGGTTTGTACATTCACTGCTTCAATTGTTTTTCTTTTAGTTGTGTCCTCAACTCCCAGTCTGCCCATTGCCCACTTAAAGACCAGTCTGGCTGTTTGCATGTTTGCATCCCTTACCCAAAACCAGCAGAGAATGCCCTTTTGTTTGGTTGGTTTTAACCAGAATCAGTCATTAGGTTGCTGATGTAAGGGGAGGAATCAGGATAGATTCAGATGGCACAGAAAGGGGGGGGAACATTCATTTTCTCTATTTTTTTAATGTTCTTCCTTAAATGATGGCAATTTTCTCCTGATCCCAGGACAGTCACTGAATATTGATGGGTTTGTTGTTGACTTCAAGACCTTGTGCAGTTTATCTCCTGTTAACCCTTGCTCTCTCATCTTTCCCTAGCCTACATAGGAAAGTCCTCTGCCTGTTTGTACTAGCTTTCTGCCTTTTTGCTAACAGCTCTTCCTTTAATTGTTTTCCAGGAGGTGATGCAACCCTCTTGAAGATACAGGGAGCTAAATAAAAGGCATCCTACAAAGGAAAAGGAGCTCAAAATATGGTTCGAAATGAAGAGTATTCAGCATTACTCTGTTATGGGACTGCTGTAAACGGTGTCTGTTTTACAGCTGTGATAAAGCCTAAATCAGGTGGCTCTCATAGGCTGATGATTGCCTTTGCTGTATTCCGATTGCTGAGTACAGAATCCTCAATCAACAGTGTCATCTGTAAAGCTCTGGGTACTCTGGGAATGGACGAGCAACACAAACTCCTCCACACTTGCATTCTGAAACATCAGTGGCAACAAGGAGGTCAGTTTTTCACTTTGTTCATTTATTGGTGGGATTTCAGGACTGGAGATTCTTCTGATAAATTCCTGAGAAATGCAATAAACCAGGAAGTGCCTGGGAGAGAAGGTGGACAGAGGTGATCCTTATTTCATCTTTTTGCCGTAAGATTGGGAAGGAACGAAGGAAATCTTGAAACAAAACGTGATTGCTTTTTCAAGCCTCTGTAAAGCTTCAGTTCTGCGTAGGAGATCATGAGGAGGCTAGATTGGTTCTTTTATTTAATCCAATCAAATTCATTCTGGGTCCTGATTTTCCAGCACAGTATGAATAGATGACTCTGATACAAGTCTGTTATTATCTAATTGCTTTTCCAGAAGGCTTTCACCTGATAATTCGGATATTGTTACAGCTACTGAAACCTGATAATTCTTCTATGCTGAAATCTGCCTATATTTATTATTACCTATGCTGTGGGAACAGCTTAAGGATCAGAGGGAGGTTGGGTCCTCATTAATGACTACTATAGCAGTTACACTGTAGGAGATTTTCATCAAGGGAAGGAAGGCACAAGGGAGCGTGTTGAAGAGGAAGAACATCAAGCCACTCAAACTTAAGTGGAGTCTGAAGGGACACTGCTTCTTACTATAATCCTAAAAACCACAGCTTGTGTTTCATACTAAGCAGTATACGGCAAGCATGCCCAGTTTGAACTTTTAAAAGTCTCTTTACATGAGAATCTGTTCTGGGCTTTCCAGGTGAGACTAAGCCATTGGGGAAAACTTTGCTATCAGGGCAGTGCAAGACTGAAGTGTGCTACCTCAAGGCGCACTGTTGTGGAGGTTTGAGAGATACAGAGCCATAGCTGGCTGGATCTTTCGGTGATAATTGTCCTGCTCTGAGCAATAGGATGGATTAGGTGATGTCTGGGGGTCTTTTCCAACTTTAAGTGACTACGAAGTGCAACAGTGGTTGCATTTAGCAGAAGGTAAAAATAATAGAATGCAAGACACTACCTCACCCCTAAAAGGGGAGATGTCAATCTCCATCCAGATCCTAATGAAGACAATAAACTCACTTCCCCTCGGCTTCAGCACGGCAGCTGACAGGTACCCTGGGCGTCTGCAGCGGTGCGAGGAGAAGGAGAGATGGGCACTCAGGGAGCTCCTCTGGTGATACAGTTATTATATGCTCGGTTACCAGTCACAGATTTCTCTGAATCCCGTGGCTTATGAGTAATTTCCACTTGCACTTCTAGTCTAGCAGCCAGTGTCTCTTTATTCATGTCTCTGTGTCACTTCTGTGCCACTTCTTTCCAAGAAGTGGTTAATCACCAGTTTCTCTGGAAGATGGACAGGGTTCGATCTGACTGTGGCCTGTTGTATGCTTTGCCTCCCTGCTGAGCTGCCATCCAGAAAACTATTAGGGCAAAATATAAGTGCTTTAGGGAAGCTTTCTTACCTCTTCTCTATAGGCCGGTCCTAGGTACCTGAAAAGATGAAGGTTTCATCTCAAAATGCCATCAGCAGAGGAAGGACGCTGTCAGGAGAGTATTCTGAGATTAGAGAAATGACAACAGAAGACTTTCTATATGGTGTCAGTGATCTCTGCAAGCTCTTATATCTCTCTTAGAAATCAAATGCAAAGCTGCCAAAGCCCCTGTCTCTGTGTATGTAACCCTGGCAGATTTCCCAAAGCAAATTTGTAATTTCTAGCCTTCTTCCATAGTATTCCCCCCCAAAACATCAGACTTTTCCCTACTAAGGTTTAGCAGCATAAGGTTGGAGCGGATGCTTCATGTTACTGAGACTTTAGCGAATTATACTACAGAACATTAACTGCTATGCTATAAAGTATTATCATAATTAATTATAACTAAACTGCAGTTGTCAACTGAACAAAGTACATTTCATGATGCACTTTTCCTGCTCTTTTATGGTTTGTCCTCTTGCTTCTTAAGCTAAAACTAATCTGCCATTTGCACTTGGGCTTCTCATTATTAGAGTGGAAGTTCCACTGTAGCCATGGAGTTGTAGGGAGGTTTGTGTGTGCCTGTGTCAAAAAGGAATGTAGTAATAAATATGAAATGGTCAATGAAAAAGCTGAAATGATAGTAACTTTGAGGTCAGGGCAACTTTCTTCTTTGGCCTTTATGCAATAACTGGGAACAACGAAGTGTTAAAATGCTGGTAAGATGGGTTTGTACTATTTTATGTCTGCTTTTGTCAGAGGTAGATAGAAAGAAAATGAAACAAATTGTGAGAAGCTTGTGGGCAGCATGTAAGAAAAAAGAACGTTAATATATCCCTTGGGATATGAGACCTTCTGCCAGATAAAGGAGACAGGATCTTTCCAGAAAGTCTGTAGAATGACCTTCCCAAGGTCTCTGAGCATGATCTTCAGCTTCCAAATATTGGCAAAGCTTCACTGGGATTCATCTGATTTATTCCAGTTAGAGCTCATCCAACAATTGTAAATAGCTGAGGAGAAAGTTACACCTCGTTTTAGTCGATTTGGTGGAAATCATCAGGCGGTTAAGTCCCTTTTCATGGGTGTGATTGAGTTCATCTTGTTAAAAATGGCCTCATTAGCTTCTAAAGCAAAAATTGATTCTGAGCACTAATGTGGCAGAATAGGAGGCTCTTGTGTGCAGAAATCTTCAAGCTAGATGCATGAAAACCTTCTTTTTGAGAGCGTGTACCCATGTGAATATACATGCAACCAGTAGGCATGCACAAATAGTGGACGTGCTTGCACAAATAGTTGCCTAACCATGTAATATAAGGCTATGCAGCTATATATGCCATTGTACACTTGACTAGAAATATCTGGCCTGTGGCAGAAGGAATGGAGATCATGACAAAAGTGCCAGCAAGGTTCACTGGA
This sequence comes from Psittacus erithacus, assembly GCA_009867235.2. NCBI lineage: Eukaryota > Metazoa > Chordata > Aves > Psittaciformes > Psittacidae > Psittacus > Psittacus erithacus. The sequence goes on from WYDI02030308.1 coordinate 106,617, forward strand.
GCTACTACCAGAGTGAGGTTTGTCTGTGCAGGCTGCAAACCTGATCCTAAGTCTCATGGCCTGCAAAACTTGCTCCAGAATTTAGCCTGGTCCAGAGATGAGCCAGGGGCTGGTGACTGATGCCTTGCGCCTCTTTAGGAAGGAGCCAGAGACTTGGCTGCTTCTCTGTTATTTAATGTCACTATGTGGGTGCTGTAATTTTCTGCAAGGCAGATGCTTCTGTCAGTTGTGTTGTTTCCTTGCCAAGATGTGTGTTATCTCTGGGAGCCCTTAGGGGTCCATTTGCAGGAGATAATGAATTAAATTAACAGCCTTTTGTAGGTGTGCTGGTGGAGGTTCATGTAACAAGTGTGTTTGGAAACACGATGCCGGATTTCAACAGTCATTGGTAAACAAGGTGCAGGTTAAAACTCTTGGCCATGTCTTTCACTGGTATTAATCAGAAAGCAGTCAAACTGTGCCAATTACCCTATGTAAGGACTCAGCTCCTTTTATCTTCTCTTTCATATTTGCTCTCTCTCCACTAGGTGTAGAAAAATCTGGTTTCTCAGGCATACCGAAGTCTAAAATCTCAAACCACATCCTGTCAGCATGATTGCACATCGATTGTTCATCATCTTTCATGTAATAGAATTAGGTCTCATTAAAATAATCTCTTCCCCTGTGAGCAAGACTTGTTCAGTCTCCTACTGTCTCCCCAGTTTGCCCCTTATTCTAATTAAAGAAATCTGCCATTTGCATCCATTCCCTCCTCCTTGGAAGACAAGGAGGAGAAAGATGGGAAGGATCAGTTACTGTGAATATTGCTTGCCACTTTAAATAGGAAACCAGCACCAGCTATTTGAATACCCTCTTGTTTTAGCAACAATGGCCCTGTTGGGTTATAATTACCCATGGCCTTCCATACCATTCCACCTCAGGGTCACGGATCATAGCTTTGGAGCAAGACAACCTATTCAGCAGAAAGGTCAATCAGCTACTAGAAGCTATTTCCCTTTCTGTTCAGCTGAAGGTAAAAGAAAGTGGGTGAGCTGGTCTGCATTTCAATGAACTCCATGCTGAGAGCTGTTTCAGCAATTGCTGCTGTGCTGCAGAAAACTGCCTTTTTCATTCTCAGAGTTGTTGAGGTGCATATGGGAAAAAACAGAATAAATTAAGGACTTTGCAAAAACTTCGAGTGACAAGAGGGAAAAACTTCAGGCAAACCTTTATTTTTGGGGTTTTGGGGAGTTACTTGCGTATTGTGCTAGGGCAGGTTTTAATTCACCTTCATTTCTCTGAGTGACAAAAATGAGGGGGGAAAAAAGAAGTAATATTGCATATTTCTGTTTTACCATAATTATCCATGAAGAAATATGCTTATCGCATGGCATGGACTCAATTCTCTCATTCTTCTACCACTTCTATTTTGGGCTGCCTGCGCTCAGGCTCACAGCCTGAACAAGAGGATTATGGTATTATTCAGAGAACAGCAGCAGCTGACTGGGACTCGGTAGCTTTTAACCATTGACCAACTTGACTGGAGAGTCATGGCTACCAGCTTGTCCCAGGCTAAACTGGAAAGGGTCCTAGTTAGAGCCAAGTAAGTTGTGGAGTAGTTGGAGTGGTATTTAGCCTGTCGTGTGGGCTTCTGCAGTGAAAAGGGTTCAAATATGAATAGAACTGACTGACTCCAATAGGAGAGTTTTGTTTTAATGGAAGGGTAGGAGGCCTGAAGGACATTCAAAACTTGTCAGAGGTCAAGAAACCAGTGGACAGGGCACGTTGTCAATGTGGAAGTTAACCTTATAGAGAAGAGCTGCGTCTTGAGATAAGAAAATCCCCAAGTTCAAAGCTTTCCCTAAAGTTAGTTTCTGAGCTGCAAATGCATGGTAGCACATCTGAATCAGGATTTTGGTACTTCAAGGGCTAGGAGCCACAAGCTTTGTGTTATTCAGTATGGCTGTTCCATTCTCAGCATCTCTCTAAGCTCACCAAGCCTAGATGCACCACAGCTGAGAACTTGAACTCCCTTTGACTTTGGGCTTTTTGCTAATAGCTGGAAAGTGCCCAGCAGTTAGACCTTCCTCTGCTAATATTAGCTAGGGAAATATGGGATTGAACTGTTTGAGCATGGGTTTGTTATTCTCTGTATGCCTTCTTTCCCCATTTCCCTTGCTATAAGGCTTGATGAAAGAGTAGAAAATGCAGCTGGGTTCTGCCCACCACAGGATTCATTTATTTTCATAAAGGAGTCAAATTTTCATCTACAAACCATCAATATTTCAGGGCAATGGCAAAGCCCAGAGTTGGGGAGGAGAGCTCCCTCAGTCTCAAGGCTCTTTTCATAGTTAAAAGTTCACCATAGAAAATTTGATGCTTAATAAATTGGAGCCTTCTCTGCTTTAAATCATTTTTACAGCCATTGCAGAAGAAAATATAATTATTACAAACTGGTCATTTGATACTGAGAAATTTCATTAAATTGACTTCATGCTGGAAGGTTTGGTGGGGGATGGAAGGGTAAAAGAGGCAAAGACCTGACATAGGGGTGGGAGAGAAGTCTCTTAATTACAGATTGATTATTTCTTGTGATTGAATGTAGAACATAATCAGTTCATCCTTTCTAGTGGGGCAGATGGGAGCTACAGGGATCTTTTTGTCTGCCTTAACTTACAAATGTGGCATGCTAATGGTCTGGGGATGCAGAGAATAGCCAGTACCCCTGGAGAACTTGCAGAAGCACATTTAGCTGAAGTCATGGATTGGGACTGCTTTTTTTCCCTGGGAGTCAGTCTGGGCCAGCAATTGAATTCAGTGTTGTCTTATCATCATACCTTTATTTCTTCTAGAACTAATCGCATAGCTCTTGTACACCACAATCAGTCTACTTTGCAGCTGAACAGGGGAGATGCTTGAATAGCCATATCTAGACTAGCTTTGAGTCAGCTGGCTCAGATACTGCCTTGCAGTATCCAGGCTTACCTGAGAAGCTGGAAAACAATGGTCTCCCTTGCTTGTGCCAGTCCTCTTCCCAACAAGGAACTTCTTAAATCTCACCTACTCTAACTTCAGCCACGCTTACAGCAATATGTGTATATGGCTGTATTCTGAAATGGGGGTTTGATTTAAGGTGGAGCCTCAAAAGGAAAGCAACTGCATGTAAATTAAAGCTTTGCTATCATTCCTGAGAAAGGTATCTGCAACTAAATGTGCAAAAATCACAGGGGGAATGATTGCTGCTAAGGGTGATGAGATTTATTTTTTTTGCCTTCTTTCAAAGGAGAAGAATATTGTGTGTTTTGACATCCAAATGGAGCAATTGTTTTTGGAAAATGATTTTTCTCTAGTTTCAGACCTTTTCAGCGAGTTCTCATCGTGGATCCTTAAAGCAAAAAAAATTGCTGAAATATGACAAATTGATAGACCATAATGATCTAATCGTGTGTGATGTGTTTCTGAGCGAGAAGGAGAAAATAAGAGCAAGAATAGGATTTCAAGACAATGATTTCTGGACATGTAGATTGTCTTTCACCACCATTAAGAGCAATACAAGCGCTTACGCAGGGTATTTTCCCCCATGAAGATCATGAACCTTTTTGTAATCCTGGGTGAAAAAGGTTATTCAAATGTTGAAGTATTTATTTAATGGTAAAACCAAATAGCAAGGAAATGAACTTTTTTGTCCAATTACTAACACACGCTCAGGATCTTAGGCAAAAAAGCCCTATTAAACAGTTAACAGGGGCTGAAGCACTCAGCAAGCCCTAAGGGAGCCATTATCTTTCATTCATGGGTTAACAATACATTTGCTTAACTATGAACACAGCAAGAAGAAATAATAATTGGGGAGGGGGAAATAATTGTCATGACAAAAATAAAGGTTTTGGCAGTTCTGAATTTGGTACAGATACTTCTGCTGACTGAAACTGTTCCCTTAACTCACCCTGGGTTTTGCAGTTATTCCCTGCTGTTTTAAAACTGTTCCTTTCCTCTTTCTGGCTACGTTTCACAAGGAAACTGAAATTGCATCCAGCTTTGAGGCTGAACTTTTTGCCCCATTTTACATCTGAAGTAACTGAAATAGAAAAGTGGTTTTCCCAACATCACACCAAAAGGAACATGTGAAATTCGGAACAAAATCCCAACCAACCAAAACCAGCTCCTGGATTCTGGTCAAAAGCAAAGAGGATTATGTATTTCAGGGGTTTGCATTAGCATAGGGATACATGCAGTGTTGCTGGGAGTTGTTTGAGAGATGCTTCTGCCTGTTTGAAATGTTCCTGTCAGTTAAGAGCTGACAATGAGCAGTGAGGTTTGGATGGTCTTTTGTAGTGGTGGGCTGTACTGTGCTGTTGTATGCTTTGTATTGTATGTTGTATGTATTTTGTATATGTTGTATGTGAAGCAGAAGTGTGGGATTTATTCCTCTTATTTAGAAAGGGAAATAAGCCTTTCGGGTGTCTGAAAATGCACCTTTTTCTCTTTGTGAACCTGAGGTTATAAACTTATCTACACTGTTGCAGCTTTTCTATAAACTTGTGGTGTTGAGATCCTACAGATGATGGAGGAAATGGGTCAGGTGTTTGCTTATCTATCCATCAGAGAACCATCAATGGAAGAGTGGTAGATTTGGTACGCATAACTGCACATAGATGTGGCTATGTCCTTTCAGCATCATTACTCTGCACAACTGCATTCCTGGAGACATGGGAAACCTACTTTCCAAAGCAGTTAGAGCTGCAGTGAGCCAGGTCTTTCTCTACACTGCCAAATCTTGCAAATCTCCTCCTGCCAAAATTAACAGCTTCCAGTCTTGGCCCAGTCTTATGCCAAGTGGATAGCTTGCAGGATCCCGCCTGATTTCATGCAGGACTCAACACAGGGCAATCTGTTGAACGCAAGGGGGGTCTGAATTACTTCCAAGCAACAGAATGTAGTTTGGATAAGCAACTCCTAAATGTTAAAACTATTTCAGTGATCAAATCAGGCCATGAAACCCAGATGGACACTGGGGGAATCACAAAATGAGCATAGCAAGAACAAAAGCCTTTCCTGGAAGAAAAAGTCTGGAGAGTACCAGCCTTCACATAGAACTGGACATGAAAGGTTATCTGGATGTCAGGGTTCATACAGACTAATAGTGCCGTGTACCAAAAAGGAAATATAAAAGGTCCCACTTGCTCCCAACAAAATCGACATGCACTGTGTGTTTCATGTACCAGCACTGATGCTACAGCCATCATAGCGGGGGGATAGGTGTCTAAGCAGTCATGTTTGTGTGCTCTGATCTGCTGTAGTGCTCTGTTGTCTGATGTTCAGGTTTCATCTGAGCTGTGACAATCCTATCTGATCATTAATAATACAATAATGAAATAGCAACTGGAGAGACACTTGGATAATCATCTGAGCAAAGGCTCATTAGTGCTGCAGAACAATCACTGCTGTGTAATAACAGATCCCAGGAAATTTCAATTAAAGCTGGAACTCTGTTGCAATTTCATTTTTATTTCCAGCCAGACAGTGGATGGTGTAATTGCAATCAGCCAAGGCAATGCAAGATCCTCTAACTCAAACCTTCCCGTGGGGCAGGAGGTGGGCTGCCTGTCTGGATTCTGGGTTTTTTTCCCCTGCATTGCATTTCACTTCCACTTCTGTTTGCCCTATAAAGGTGTACGTTGTTCCCTGCAACATCATACTCTCTTCTACTGCAGTGCTGATCTGAGTGGGACACTGCACTTAAGGAAAGCTCTTCCAGTACTCTGATGCTCTATAAGGCAACATGTGGAAGAATGCACAAGTATCTGTCATCGTATAGGGCTAGAGTGAGGAAGCAGAGGCAGATGGAAGATTTTTAGTGAGACCCAGGTTCACTGCAAGCCAAAGTCCAGAATTTGGCCCAAAGTGTGTTTTAATGTTGTGTTTGGGGAGGGAAAAGTGGGGTTTTTTTGCACTCTGTCCCTTGATTCTTTCCACCACGGTCACCTGTGCTTGCTCCACCAGAGAGCTGCTCTTTCATTTGTCCTTTCATTGTTCTGACTTGCATTTTGCAGGGGCAGATGTCAGCCTGCCTGGCTGCCCTGCAGTCCACCTAGGTTTTTGTACTTTGTCCTTGAGCAAGATAGCTGTGTCCTCACTGATATAAAGCAGAGGTCCCAGAACCTTTTGTCCATTCAGACCTGCTTATTTTGCATGGATATTAGCTGGCAAAACTCCAGTGCGAGTAATTGTGTCCTGCCATCTAATTAAAATGCCTGTGCTTTCATATAGATGTTGTATTCTCCTTTATTTCCCAGCCTAATCCCTTCTGCCTTGTCTTTGTGTACAGTTCTAACCAGCTGTTGGGCTCTGCCTTGGGACATACATAGATGACATGAGCTAGGTGCATCTGTATGGTTATATATTGCCTGAAGAATGGGTTTAGTGGTGAGGAACACAGCTGTTATCCACATACAGCAGCTAGATAGACGTTGATGAGGGTTGAATGCAAAGAACTGATGACTGCTATGAAAGTACAGGCTTCTCTCTCTTGTCATGGCAGCCCATGAGACAGCTATGTCTCCCTGCAGGAGTGGTCAGTACTACTACCTTTACAGCAGTCCCTCTGCCTTCAGCTCAGGTCTCTGTGCCACAAAGGTGCTACTTGGAAAGATCCCTTGTCTTCATGGGGGAAATCAAGGAGTGTAAAGGCAGCCACGTGAGAAACATTGACTGTCTGACCCAGGGACTGAGGCCATGATTCACTGTTGAATCAGTAGCTGAAGGAGGTTCACAGCAAACCTGGGGAGCAGAGGCAATCTGAGAAGTCTTAAGTACCTAGTTTTACTTGAGACCTGATAATTTTATGCAAACAAAGCCTCATCTCTTGCTAGAGGTCTACTTAGTCACCTGTGGAGGCAGCTACTGTGAGCATTTGGAATAGAAAGTGCCTTTTGTTTTAATGGTTTATCAAAACCAGGGTTTTTTTAAACATTCATTTTCCTGGAAGCAGAAAGAACTTAGTAGCACTGAACAACAGGTCAATGTGCACGCAGCAGGCAGCAGTATTTAGCTTTGATCATCTACACTTTGGCTTTTATCTGGAGATGCATAAAATCAAGTCTCTTGGTATCATTGCTCCCTGCTCTCCATAATCCATAGAATAATTGTTTACACCCTCTGTTCTTCAGTATTTGCTATCATCCCTTTTTGAGATGGGCAAGTGCTACACAGATGAACCCACAGCCTGACCCAACCCAATCATTGTCATGTTGTTATGGAACTGGTAGAGGGGTCAGCTAAAACACACTGAGGAAAGGCCCAGGGTTCTCCTGCATGTCTGTGTTAGAGGGGGAGCCGAATGCTAGAACTCCTGGACCTCAAAAGGCTGAGAGAGAGCCATTCAAAACCGGTGTTTGTAGGGACTTGAGGACTGTTAGAGAGGAATGTTTCCATAAAGGTGAGAGCACATCCACTCAATTCTTGCTTTGTGCTCAAGAGGAAAATATTTTTCTCTTTTCCCCTCCTTCCTCAACTTCAATCCTTGCCAAGGTCCCTTGGGGAAAATTCCTTCCCAACCACAACTGTCTTCATCAGCTGCACCCTCATAACCTGGAGGCAAATTCCATTCTAAGTGCAGATTTCTGCATGATTCATTTCTGAGGCGCTGGACCCTTCCCAGCTGTTTCCACCTACATCCCTTACAACCTGTAGCTTTGCAACTTAATTCTTGCTAATGTTGGTCTGAACTGGTTGCAGACCTTTCGAACCCACTGATGCCTTGTTTCCATCAGCCCTGCCAAGGTGCTGAGAGACTCTGGCTCGCTACCATACATTGCTGTCCGAAAAGCTTAGAGGTGTGAGACAATGAGAGGAGACAGGATTATATGATAATTGACAAGGAAACATACTTCAGGGAAGGGAGGGAACAACCTGTGCTGAGTGGAAGAAAGAGCATTCCAGAAAGAGTCCTGGCAATACAAGAAGCTTCTGGCAAAGCAGATTCAGTGAGTGGGTGCCAGGGATGTGTTGCAGAGTGAGACTGCATTGGCTGAGGAGCCCTAGACTCTGCCCCAGATTACCTTGGCATAAGCAGTGATACAGGACTGCTTTCCCCACTTTTTATGCTCTGTCTGTCCACTTCCCATGCCAGGTGAAGCGGTGTGCACTCAACCTGGCTACTCAATCATATCTCCCTCAGACAGGTTTCTCCTCTTATGTTTTGGCAGTGCTTATAATGCCTGTCATGTTAATGAAGTATTTTCCTAATTTGAATTTATATGAATACTTGTGCAGGTTTATCCATGTATAAGTGCATCTGCACGTGAGATATATTCAGTTTGAGAGGGATGCGCAAGTGTTTACCAGCAGCCAGCAATGATGAACAAGTTGGTACACCAGCGCTCCCCATCATTAGATCAACAGAACTAATCTTATTCTGTTGATCCTCCTACTGACTTGTACAGCCCACAGCATGCTGGCGTGCCAGTATGGTTCTTGTCCTGATTTTTCCAGTGTGATAGCAGCTCCTGTTAAGCTCCACAGGTTGCTTAGCACCTCTGAAAATCAAGCCTTAAACAAACTCTCCAGTGACCGTAAAAGCAGGATAGTTGCACAACTTCCTTGCAATGAGATTCTCCTAGCACCATACCTGTGGGCATAAAGTTGAGGGTACTGCTGGAAGATCCAGTGCCTTGGGTATCCAAACTTCCCTAAAAGCTTGATGACTGAGCTAAGAAGCAGTGGCTGATTAGAGCACTGAGATAAAAGGAGGCTGAACCAGTGACGTTGGTGAGCATTGGATCAGCCTCTTTAGATTTGGCAAATGGGAGCCATACAGGAATTTGTCACATTCTCTGCTTGATCCACGCTGCAGGCATATGTTGTTTGGAACAGGCATTTAGATTGAGCTTAGTCTGTTGTCACCCTGTTGTGGCAAAGCTGTTTGCTCCCTGCAGTCTCCTGAATGCTGATGGCTTTGCACTGGTGTGGTCTGGCTGTGCCTTTATCCTCATCGATGTCATGCTTTTGTGTTGCTTTCTGAGATTTGTCTTGTACTCAGTTATTTCTCTAATTAGCAGCTGATTTTCCCTCTTTTGCTTTGATCTTGCTGTGGTCTGCTGAGACCATCAATAAGCTTAATGGAGAAAATGTGCTTTTCTGGGCTTTGAGATTTTTTTCTTTCCTTTCTTTGAAAGGGTTTTTTTGGGGGGAGGATGGAAGAAAGAACTGAAGGGGAGAAGGCAAATGATCATAATTTTACCTGTCTTGCCTCTTCCTTATCAAGATCTTGAGAATAAGGGTGAGAATGTGTTTCTCGATCTGTCCTTTCATCTCCCTCTATTTCTGTCTGCAGATGACCGATCCTCGGTCATCAGTCTCATCGCAGGCTAATGGCATACCCATAATGGAGCTCTGCTTTGCTCAGAACCCAGCAATGAACTTGAAAGCATGTCTCCTGTGTGGAAATAGGTCAAATCCAGGTTTGCTTCTAGAACACATGAATGCATTGAGTTATTGGAATTTACACCAGGGATAGATCTGTCTCAGCCATATGTCCCAGAGCTAACTCGCTTCCCTCCCACCTTTTGAGACTGCTAATGAAGCGATATCCCCTGCAGAGGAAGCAGTATGCTAAAATAGGATTGTCGCATCCCAAGAGAATGGGCGGTAGCAGCAGAACAGAAGGAGGGAGAAGGATAATGGAAATCAATGTGCGTCAGGACCTGATCTATGCTATTACAATCAATAGGAGTTTTTCAGGGCCGTGAAACTTGAAGTCCAGAATGTATTCAATCAAGTTTTCAAAGTATCCAAGTTCTCCCGTTGCATAGTATAGCCTCCAAATTTTCTCTCACATCTAATTTACTTTGAATAACCACTGCAGAAGCTGGGATAGCTCAGGAATTTCCCTCTCCTTGATTACCACAGCACTCTGGCTGCCTGAATCCCATAAGCCTTCTGTGAAAAGGATGGGGGTCAGGTCTGTCTTTAGACATGACTACGGAGTAGAGTGAGGGATAATGGAGGATAAGGAAGTTGACTGCTTCTTGGATGCACGTACTATGCTTTTTAACTCCTAGATCATCATGTCCTAAGTATTGCAGTTATTATGATGAGGATTTGTTGACATGATGTTCCTCAAGGGAAAGTAGTGAGGAGGTTTGCCCAAGCCATGGAACTCCCAAGTGGTCTGCCACATACACCATGTTCCCTACATCAAGTAGGACAGGGCAAAGGTAAAGGCATGGCTCCTAATTGATAGCCTGGTATAGCTGGACATTAGTGTCTGGTTACAGCTGGAAAAACTGCAGCATCTCACCAGCTTGCAAGCCAAATCTGCATTATAATCTGAACAATGATGAGGGTGAAGGAGTTGCGGGTATCCTTACCCAGAGGTATCACTGCTGCAATCATTGCTGATGCGTGATGCATTTTCTGTGATTTTAGAGTTTAACAGGAGTTTTACTATAGCTAGAATGAACATTGTGACTCTCAGCTCCTGATGTAATTCAATCAAAACGGAACCAACAGGGAGGTGGGGGAAAAAAGACGTAAATCCTTAAATTCCATATAAAAATAGATAAAAGCAACTGGCTTAAAGGATTTAACGGAGTCTTGCTTAAGAACTTTCTGGGGTTTTTTTAAAGGAGAAGAAAAGGAATTTAGCACACGCAAACTCTCTGTTTTCATCCAAGGATCATAAATTTTAGTTCAGGTCCATATCAGAGCCAGATTCCAAGGTCACCAACAGGGGGGGAATAATCTGAATAGGAGAGGTGGGAAGGCAGGTCAGCTATACAGCGTCCCTAGCATCCTCTAATCACGTTTCCCTCTGCTTGCCAGATATCAAACAGAAGAGAACATTTGAAATAATACATCCATTAAGGTACCTTCAGTGCCTGTCAGATTTGCTCTAAGAGGATTGTGCTTATTACATAGTGGTAAGGTTTTTATATTCATAAAATTCCTTCAGAGCAAGCAAACTAAAAAGAGGTAGGGATAAAACATGCCTCTCCCATGCCCTGGAATGGGGCTGGGCAAGCAATTAAAATTCTGCCCTGTGCTAGCCTTCAGCAAAGGATTCTACGACACAGGTGAGAACAAGTTGGGCTCAACCTCTTCAGTTCTGCTTCTACCTAGTCTGGGCATATCCCAGGAGCAAGAGGCAAAATCTGGAATTGTAAGGAAAGATTGACAGTGTGAGAGATGTGTGAAGCTGCTCCTGTTCCTTGCTGTGTAGGTAATGGACTTGTGAGAGCAGTAGCTTTGAGAAAATGGAGAAACAAGAGCTGCCTTATGGGAGGATAGCTGGAGCATCTGATGCCTATAGCCTGTTCCTTTTCTACTGCTCAGCTTGCTCCACTGCCATCTTCTGATCTTTCCCTCATTGATTCTTTCTTCATCCCCGCATCTTCGGTGACTACCTTGATTCTTGTTTGTAGTTTCAGATGCTCAGTCTTGATCTTGACTTCAGACGTTGGGCTCTAACTTCAAGGCTTGCCCACCTGCGCCCCTGTCCTGTACAATGGCATCTCTCTGATGCTAGATGAGACAAGTTATCCATATCACAGGTTAGGCAGATGTTCTCCCTGACATCCTGAGATCCTTCAAAGAGAGATTCTTAAAGTGCTTTGTGTTTTTTGTTATAAGCATAATCGTGCAAATCAAAACCCTGAGCATGCACGAAAAAGATGAAAAGCTCTAACGATGAAAAGCATTCTAAACAGGGGCTAAGCATTTCTGCTATAGATCAATGAAGATCCTTTTGCTGTGTGAATAACTGTTTCCCTGGGAGTCCCTGCCTCACACTTGCACCTCTGCCACTTTGGACAGAGACAGAAACAATCTTTCCCTCCCACTTGCTTTTCTTATTTCAGCCTGAATCTGTCAACAGATGAGTGTTAACAGCCTACATGGGCAGGAGTTTTCGTTAACATAATGCCTTTTTCCTCATCATCACCTTTTTCATTTAATCTTTCAAAGTCGTAATTATCTAATATTAATGTTCTCATCATTATAACATTCACAGAAAGACAGCAGGTTTTTGTCCGCAGAGACAAAGATCTCTGAAATGAGTATAATAGTTGTTCAGGATTGATTTCATCTTATAGTTGCCCTCAGCCAGAGGGACCCATCTGTTTAAAAATATCTGATACTAATTACCTAAAAAGCCATTATTCAGCTGGAGGATTGAGTGAAGTTGTCCTTCATACATCATATACACCTACATATAATGTCAGGCTTTGTTGTTTTTATGTGTCTTAAAAACATGTTGTGGTTTAGCCCCAGCTGGCAACTCAGCCCCACACAGCCACTCACCCCTCAGCAGGGTGGGGGATTGAATCACGAGAGCTCTAAGAGGATGTGGTGGCCAGATTTGGAGATGGGCAACAATATATTCAAGGGAAAAGGCTGTGGCCTGGGAAGCTTTGGATGGTGAAGATGAAGCTGCCTTCCTGGTACAGGTAGTCCATAACTACAGAGCCTTATTGTGAGTCTTAGATTTAACTGCCCTGTACTCCAAGAGCTGTGGAGAGCAACATTATGGGCTGACATAAGGAAATAAGCCAGTACAGGGAGGGAGAAGCAGAATGTGGGATTTCTTCACCTTTCTCCTTACAGAAGTTAAAAATGCTTCTTAGAAAAGAACACACAATCAAAACCATCAACAAACCCCAAACCCAAACAGCAAAACTTGACTCCTGGCTAAATTCAGCTCCAAATAGATGTTTCGTATCTCCCTCAATTGCTCGCGTTACTCCATATGGTGTTCAGCCCACACGCTTTCTATGCTAACTGGGTGTGACGCATTGCTGGGGAATGTGAAACACGACAGTGGCAGGTATGCAGGTCCATAAAGACCCAGTTCCATTGGTTTGCAGCTGAATGTAATGCTGCCGTTGCTGGGGAATAGCTTGGCTACCCTGAATATGTTTGATAGGAATATAGATGTGCCTCAATAGGGATATGACAAATCCTCTTTCTTTGGGTTTGATTTATCAGAAGAGAAACACTTTCTATAAAAATTCATCGGGTGTTCCATAAAAATATATGTAATAAATGTCACCTCTTTTACATGGAATAGTGAATTATTTACTGGAAATAATGACTTGAAAGCTGAGTCTATTTAAAACCTCTCGACATACTTAGCTCATCCATCCTAAGCATTTCAGGGTTTTCATTTGAAAAGAGCAGCATTAGGAAAAAGCCAGTTTTGTGCCACATAGGGCCCAAAATGCAGCTGTAGTCATGAACTGATGCAAGCTAAAGCAGTGTAAGAACCTTGGCAGCTCCACAAGTTAGGAATTCTGTGCTAGAATTAGCAGGAAAGTGAATTTTAACCTCTGTATAGTAATGAATGGCAGAGAGGAGTGCTTTGGAGTATTCTTTTGTTTGGCTTTCTGCTGCTCCTATGAGAAATAGGTTTGTTGGAATTGTTCTGTAAATAAGCATGTACGTACCTTAGATGAGGTGTGCTCACAGCCATTTTTGGAGCATGTAAAAACAGGGGGTTAATGTTTTTTGCTGTCAAAAGTTATTTCTATTGTTACAGTTTTCCTGTCTTTTACTTGATTCCCCCCAAAAAACCCTCTTTCCCTTATTTTTAATGTCTGTTCTTTTCTCTGTGTTGATGCACAAGTATTTTACTCCAGGAAAATACCTTTGAAGAAAAAAATACTGACTTCCATGTTCCTTCTTGCACATAATCTTTCTCCTCTCTCCACCCTCAAGGTCATGCAATAGCTTGCATTCACCAAGTCAGAGATGTTACGTAGGATTAAAGCAAAGAGAAGCAGTCAGGAGCTGTACATGGAGAGGTGTGTCTATGGATGCTCACATACTTCAGTTTAGGACTGGGTTGTGCAAATGCTCAGAAACATGTATCATGAGTTGTCCCGTGAACATCAGTAGCACTGTTCATCATGCTGCCCTGGCTCATTTGCCAGCACAGGTAGACCTGTGATTTCTGTAGGCTGCTGGAAGGCTTCACTCTCAGAATTTATTTGCTCCTGACAACCTCTGCAGTATTTCCTCCCAAATGCTGCTGTCAGGATCCTGTGCTGATTATGTGACGTAGCCAAATATCCATCTTCTTGCTGTTCCCCAGCACAGCAGGGTCAATAATTAAAGTCCTTTATTCTTATCCCTGACATAGCCCAATAGTGGAAGTAATTGGAGGCTCCCAAAGGGTATGTGGAAGTCTGAAATGGCTGCAGGTTCCATTAATTTTCTGTGTGTCATCAAGACAGGTGCAGGATGAGCCTAATTAAGCTCAGAGGTTCAGAAAACGGAAGGAGCTGATTTTTTTCCCTCTTCCAAAAGGAATTCACTACCACCAACATCCGTCTGATAGGTTTAAAGGGGAGAGGAAAAGAGAGAGATGAGAAATGCTGGACAATCGGAAACTGCTTGCTGAGAATGGGAGGGAAAGAGGTTGAAAACAGCAATGTCCAAGTCCCTCATGCCTGGTATTCTCATCAGGGTGACAGGGCTGCTTCTGAGATTGCAGCCAGTTTTACTGCAGTTAGGGTGGGAAAGCTGCAGGCAGCTTCTGCAGCCCAAATGGACCTAAATGAGCCATAGGATTTTGCAGATCTCTTTTCCTCTCCCCCCACTGCAGACAGGAAGGGAAAGATCAGTGTTATCCCAAAGTTTCATCAGAAAGTTTCCTTCCAGGTCTGATTTCTGTGGCATCGCGCAAGAGGCTTAGGGGGAAAAAACCAGAGCAAAACTGAGAGGAAACTCCAGGAGTGTCTAGACTTTCCCTCTGCTTGGAGCACTGACAGATGAAGATTGGTCTTGCTCTTGGGATCTATATATCTCTAAACCAGGACTGTAAATGCCCTAGCCTGATATTTAGGGACATTTTTGTACCTTAGTATATAATCTTAAGTGTAATATGATATGGAAGATGATGCTCTTTCATCTGAAATGATCTTTTAAAGGTCATTTTTCTGTCTTCCTTTTAGTCCTCCCTACAGTTGTTATTTTCTGGACTCCTTGTGAAAATATAATGGTGGTGTCTTGTTCAGACTCTACCTTGAAAGTAGCCAGGTTGTGCAGGTTGTTTTTTGCCTTCCCTGCTTCCTTCCCTCTTTCAAAGCTTCATCACTCTGCTATATAGAAACCTTCCAATTCTCAACCTAAATATATTCATGGAAACCTTATGTTTACTCATTCTCCCTTACACACAGCTATGCCTGTTGTAAATTATTTTGCATTTTGATCGTAGTTGCTATCTACGCATGATTTATGAATTTTACTCATTTAAATATATACACACACACCGCGCTTCCTTGTTTGGTCCTTTAAGTGTGAATTGAACGGGCTGTGTTCTGAGTCCACAAGCAAGGAATTTGGAGTAGGGGAAAGTGAATGGGGAAAAATTATGTTCTCAGGTGAGAAATCTTATTGTGGATGCAAGTGCTCTGCTGTCCTATTGCTGCTACTCCCATCTCTCTTGTTAGTTCAGAGTTCATGTGTGTGTTGCAGTAACAGCCTTGGAAGAACATCAGCAGCATCTCTCTGAACAGCCTGGCCACCACAGGAGAGAACTGTGGGATTCTTTCATACAAGCCCTTAATTAATGAGCTCAAACAGAGAAGTAGCAAGTTAAAGTGCCCTCCTAGCATTTTATTTGTCAAGTCCTACGAAACTCTCTAGAAATCCAGTAATAAGATATGAGTTCTCTTTCTTTTGCTGGAGAGTTTTTCAAGACATAGTTGATACAAAATCACTTGTTAGCATAGAGATCCTCATGGTCCCTGTGCTGTCATTAAAGCAGGGAATATTATTCTGATCTGAAGGAGCCACTAGAATGTAATTTGAAATCCTGATGTATGAGAGCAGTCCCTAGAGCTACAGCTAGACTTCCTTGTGTATGCAGCCATGCATCCTCAGTCCCTTGGCATCCAAGCTGCTGTTCTTTTGCAGCTCTCCTCTGGCCCACACTGCGGTTTGTTTGTCACAAAGATCTGTTCATACGGAATAAAGGGAGCCTATATCCCTGCCACCCCATGGAGGTGGGTGCTGCATACTTGGACTGCACACTACAGTGAGAAATTAGTAAATACCTTGAGATACCTCATCCTACAGTCACATTCCAGGAGTCTGGGAAGCTGGGATGGCAGTACACCCTTTGTCTTGTTGTTATACTCTTTCCCAGACATCTGCCAATGACCACCATTAGAGACCAGGATTGGGATAAATGGATGTTTGTCTTTTGCATAGGAGCTTCTCTTATGTTATTTGTTGATGGTATTAGCACAACCAGTCAACTGTAACTTCTGGGCAGATAAAAACCTTGCTCAAGCAGCTGTCTGGGAGAAAGCAACCACTGAGGTGTTGCCAAATGCTTCTATTTCCTTCTCTGTAGTTGTCTGAAGATTCTTGTCTACTGCAAGAATGAGGAAGGGGAAAAAGTTTAATTTGCACCAGAACGATGTTCAGTATGTGGGTCCCGGTATATCTTACCAGCGCAGATGCTCCTCTGCTGTTCTCCTTCTCTTGAATGGCTTTCAGAATTAAATTGGGAATTGGATGATTCACAGTATTTAGAGCCTGTTTTGTGAGGAAATGAGCAGGACTTCTCCAGGGCTGTGTGAGTTGAATCCACACCTTTGTCTTTTTTGTTTCCTTAGGTATGCAGCGCTAAATGTCCCTTTTTTCAGCAGTGTCTCTACTGTGCTTGGCTTGCAGCCTTCAAGTGGCTGCTGCCAATCATCCCAATCCCTCACTGAGCCCAAGAATTGCCACTCGAAGGCATACATGCACACAAACCCCTCAGCGGATGCCTTGCTTGATAAATGCCAAAGTTTTGCTTTACTTTTGAAATATCTAGCTAAATTGTTTTGTTTTGCTGCTCTCCAAATCTCACTGCGCACTGTGAGTTGTAGAACAGAGGTAGAAGGGGAGGAAACACCTACCCCCCACAGGAGAGCAGTGACAAAGGCTTTGGTGTGAATGCAGGTCAGCTGGTCTGATTTCTACACTACTTTTCCATACCCCAAGCTTAGCAAGGAGGTTTAATCCAATAGAGTCTTCTCCTACTTATTTCAGGAATGGAGAAGCTAAAACATGCAGACTGGCATTCCATGGATGCTCTTGTTTCTATCAACCCTCAGCCCAAATCTGTTGGTCAATCCCCTGCGGTTTTTGACATGATCCCAACATGAAGCCACATCTTCAAAGACCTCCCAGTAAATCTCTGGAGCTTTTCTCTCCCTTTGAGACTTCTCTTTTTGACTACATACCTTTGTTATTTCTGCATGGGTTAAAGCAGTAGGTTGCTTGTGTAATAAACAGAAGGACATGCAGTATGGGAGACATCTGGTCTTAACACCTTCAGCTCTTCCTTTTAATTCGAACGTTCAGGCTAAGCGTAGCAGGTTTTTCTCTTCTGAGTTCATGCTATGGCTCAGCCACTAATGAATGTTTGCTGGCAGTGTGACACCCTCCAGACAGACATCACGTTCAAAGATGCCAGATGAACTTTTGGTGGCCACAGATGGGATCAGAGACAAGAAATGTCATCAGGCACAGACCTTTTCCTTCTCCCACCTGAGTGCTACATTGAAAGCCCTGTTGTTCAAACCTGAAAGGTAACAGCAGGCCAGCCCTGGTCTCTGCTGAGCCAGTGTCCTCCGAGCAAAGGAAGGGACTGGTTCTGCTGAGCTGACTTTAGCTTTGCCCTTTTCACGTTGCGTTTAGCTCAGCAGGGTTTTACATTTTCGCCACTTTTAGAGTGCCTTGTCTGAAAGACCTTTGTCAAAACCTTCCTCCCTAGTCTCGAGAGGACTGTGCGTCTGCAGATCATGTGCAATGGCAGGAAATAGCCAGGAGGAGTGGAGGGAGAAGCTCAAAAGTGGGATTGAAAAAGGTGGGAGAATGGGATTTCCCAGCCAAAGCTGCTTAATTCTAGAGACTGAGCCAAATTAGTTCCTCTCCATTATACTGAAAGGCACCAAAGCGCTTCAGCCACATGTGCTATCCAGCCAGAGAAAAGATAAGGTTTCAGTAGTGCATATCTTGAATGAGAGAGGATAAGGCTCCGAACAGGAACAGTCCAACACAAGTAAGGCAAACATGCAACCCAGAAGGGAAAAGAACAGCTTAAGTTTTGTTACAGCATTTTAAAATGGAGTAGAGAAAGGGAGATGTAGTTCAGAATCTTTGACTTTTCTAAGCAACTTCAGTTTGAAAACCCATCAGAGGATGGATTCCCTCCTGCAGCCAGCTCTAGAGAGGTACTGTTTGTTCTGAGGATGACTTTTTGTAGGTCTCAGCCCATGTCGTCTTGTTCAAGCTATAAAAGGACCTAACAGATGGGTTCATGAATACATTTAGCTCAGGCATGAGCAGGTTTTTATAAGCAGTGATATAACAGGAATGGATTTAAAAAACCTAACCAAGCCCTGGTTTTAGGTGGAACTTGACCAGCTTTCAAAATGGAATTGTTTTGCTTTGGTGTTGATATTTGTATTTTACCAGGTGAAAAAGTGGATTTTCAATCATCTCACAAAGAAACAGCAGAGACTGTAATTCTAAAACTCCAAGCTAAGACATGTCATCATTGTCGATATTCTTTTACGCCTCCTGGCCAAAATTAACACAATTTCACAACATATTTTGATTTTGGAAGAGTGACATTTTCAAATGGGAAACAGTTCCATTCAAGTCCTCATTCATTCGATTCGGAATGAATTCTGGTGGCAGTTTGATCCACTCTGCTTTCTGTGAATACTCTGTGATTGCAACTTTCTGAAACATGTTTATTGGCAACATGATATTCAGAAATAGATTCTACTGATAAATCTTGGTCTAAAGCTTGTCAGTTCTGAGTGCCTTGGAAGTGTATTTGGAGCAGCTTTGATTCTTGTCTGTGGTTACACGGCATATTTTAAATCCCTGATTGGATAAGCAGAAATCACAGCATCAGATTTCCTGTATGCATGTTTATCATTATGAATCTCAGAATTTGTTTTTCAGCGATGCATCCTCTTCAAGCACTGTGCCTAAGACACTTTTTCCCCAACAATTCATTTACTGTGATTCTTAAAAAAGAACAGGCAGCATGAAGAGCCTCTGGGCATTTATCTTTAGAGCTTTTAGCCGTTTCCTCTCATGGTCTGCATTTGTTTGTCACTTATACCTGTTGTGCTTAATTTAAATTGAGATCACAAGTGCTTTTTAGCAGCACTTATCTTACCATGTGTATACACAATTCCTAGCATAACAGGAGCCTTATCTGGATAGTGTTTTTTGGTGTGCTAATAAATAGTGACAGTGGTAAAACAATATTGCATCATTACTGTAGCAGATGTGTTGGGCTATCAGATGAGCAGTCACCAGGATGAGGCACTATCTTATTACCTGCGTCTTGTTACAGTTAACTTGGTGAAGGTGCCTTCTAAAGGTTTTCTTTTAAAACTGGTCATTAATTTATTATGATTATTCATCTTTCTGACAGAAAGATATATAAGGTTCAGAAAGGCTGAATTTCTTTCATTCAAGGGTAGAATTAGGGATATTTTTCCCTCTGTCACTGCCATCACACTCAGATTGATGGCTTCTTTAGCCTGGGACTTGTAACACCAAAAACTGCTGCTGCAGTTGCTGAGGACAGAAAGCGTATCATTCCTGTTAGGGCCAGTAATCAAATTATATGAGGGCATTCCCTTCATCAACAAGGTGCCATGGATAGGAACAAATCCCTCTGAAATGAAAGTGAGTATCTGGGCCAGCTTTTCTGAGCTTTGTACCAAGTCTCTTGTGCTTAATGTGTAGCCTAAGGTATGAGTCTATATCCCCTTTAAACCTTTTATACTAAAGATGTATGTTCTGCCTCTGTGAGCGCTCCTTTTTTCGGGACAATCCTAAATTCTCTGTGTAATACCTCACACTCATGAATTCCACTGCCTAATAGCGCTGCATGCGAAAAGAGTATTTCCTCCAATCAGTTTTAAATGAGTAGCCTTTTAATTTAATTGGATTCCTGTATTATGAAAAGTAAAACCAGGAGCCTTCAGCTGACCTTCTTTGTGCCATTTATTACCTTACATGCCTCTGTCATGTTACCTTTTACTCATCTTCTTTCAAAACTAATCTAGTCTTAATATTTTTAATGTCTTCTAATACAGAAGCTTTTGCAATCTTCACATAATTTTCTATATGGGTCTTAGATCCTCAGACAGATCCTCAGACCTGCAATAGGTCTAAACAAGCTGATGTCTGATGTCCTAAACAAGCTGTTAACGCTGAAAACTGTGGCAAGTATCTAATGAAAAGTATATAGTGATGCAAAGAGTTATTCCAGCTTTCTGGATCACTATGATGCCATAGATGGTCTTTCTGTTAGTCTTGCGATCTAATACACTAAATCTTATTAATAAGCATCTCCTCAATTGAAATCAATGATGCATGGCATTACCAGACGTAAATGAAGATTTGAGAGTGACCTATGGCCACAGATCAGCTGACAGGGAGCTATCAAACTTATAGTGCTTATGTACTGGAAATAAAGGCCTATATGCAACTTTGCTTCAGTGCTTTCAAAGAAAAATATTAGCCGAGTGTTTTACCATAGAATAACCTAAAGGTCAAGCTTAACGCATCCAAAAACATTTCTTCTTTTGGTGAATGCCTCGCTGTTATTTCCAAAGTAGGAAATTTAATTGCCCTTTCTTTTCCCCCTCTGCATCCTCAAATCCTTAATGACAGCAGCAAATGCAGAGATTTATGGAACTAATTTGTGACCTGTTTTTCTGGCAGGAATGTTCTTGTCCCACTACCTCAGAACAGCATCCGATGCACTCCCTGTTCTCTTGTTCTATTCGCACTGATCTTGCGTTAGAGGTCCTTCTAGTTTAGTCTGAAATATATTGTCCTCAATTCACATTTTAGTCTGGATGAGCCCACTGTATGGAAGTTATTCCAAATTTAACCATTCCCAATAAAGTCAATGGAGTTATTCCAGATTTCTAATGAGATAATTGGTATTCAAGCCTGGCTATTTTCCCAGATAAATAGCCTTAGAAGATCAAGCCATTGGTCTACCAGAGCAGTATCTCCCTCCCAGAATAAATTGCTCCAGATGCTGGAGAGGAAGTCACCAGCGGATAATTAGAACTGTTTGCTCATAGGGAAAGTGTGTTCCTAACATAGAGCAATTAGAGGCTGGACTCAGTGCTAAGACTTCAGGGTTTATATCCTTAAAAAAGTAGGAACAGAAACTCATCACTGACTTCTATTCCTTGGTCTTTCAGTCATCTTGAGGCTTAGTGCTAATTGCATAGCATTTAATTGTCTTGTGTTATTTGTAATCCATTTTTTTCCACCAGTCAATACAGTAATTCAGATAAAAGATTGGGAATCAGATCCTGAGCTACAGAAAGTTTATCATTACGCTATTGATTTCTGTGGCATCACACTTAGCTTTAGCAAATGAAACTCTTGTCCATATCATGGAAAAATATGCTGATACAAAATAGAATAAATGAAAAGGGTAGAAATTGCACGATGAATTTAAGTAACAGTTACTACATTTTTGTGTGGCCTTTCTGATCCAAACAGGAATTGTTACATTGTAGGAGCAATCAGCATTTGGCATACCCCCAAAACTCCTAACGCAACAGCAAACTGGAGCCTTCAGGACTATTCATGACTCTTATTCATGTAACCATGGGCATAACTATGAATATATGTGTGTGAAAATGCTGTGTGTATGTCTCTACGATGTACGCATTGTTATTACATCCCCGATGAAACATTAGGAGACTGCCCTTATTGCTTTGGTCACTAATTACATATAAGTTGATTGCATCAATCATCTCCCTGTACATCCAGCTGAGGCCAGTTTGTAGCTATTTACATGGTGATGGAAAGAAGAATAGGAAACAGTTAACCGAGAAAGCCTGTGATTACTTTGCTTAGCACTCTGCAAAGGTATACTTTGCTTATGTGCCTGTTCCACTGGTGACTCCATAATTGTGGCATGTGGATGTATTCATTTCCTCTCCAGGACCTTGTCCTCGCTCATGCGTACCAATCCATACTGACTCAAGGGCATGAATCAATGCTTGCATATGTGCCTAATATCTGTTCCAGGTTTCCATGAATGCTCCTGAAATCACAGTCATTTCATACAAGGAACCAACAGGAATTAATGGCAGAACTTGGACTTTAATACTGTCACGTGTACCCTCCCTACAGTCCACTGATGTGTGAGCACGTACACGCTCTAGACTTTTATACAATATATATGCACATACACACAGCACAGAAGCCTGATTTTATGTTCACACTAAAATTGTGCCCAGCCTGGAATCCGATCTTCATACTGCCACAGGTTGTCAACAAGGCCTTGATCATGTCATCTTGTGTCTTCGGGGCTTTGTTTCCCAGTGGTAATGCCATGTCCTGTTCCCTTAAGCTCCTTAAGGAAAAGGGTCTTTTCCTTATCCATTTGTAATATGCTTCAGTATAAAGAGGCCATAGTCTTAGCTTTGCAGGTGTTGAAAATGTGCACCATCTCTTATATTTGCCTGAATTTGTCTGCCCACTGTGGTCTCAAAGCTGTGCTCTCAGCTGCAGGGTAGGGACCCATCCCAATACTGAAATCCTTTGAGGTGCCATTGGCTCCTGCCCCCCTGTTGAAACACTGAAGGAATTACTATGTTGTGATTTTAAAAGGAAATTGAAAATTCCCTCTTTGCTGCCTTCCAAATGAACCTTATAATTCCTTCTCTGTCTGTTAGTGACACTATTCAATTCTCTCTCTGTCAAAATACAGTGGTGAAGAGCAGAAGTGCAGTCAGTGGCAGGGAGGATTTATCACCCTGTTTCCTGTGATTGGCCAGACACCTGCTTGCAATCTCCTGTCATGCAGGGCTGGGGAAAACCCATTTGACAGACCGAGGAGCAGCCTGAGATGTTTTGCTATTGCCTTCCGACTTGCTCTGTAATACCTCCTGTTTGGGGCTTGCCTTTGCTTGCTTCTTTCTCCTAGAAAAGACTTCATTATTTAGATTTAGAAAACTCATTATAGTGTTCATTTCTGTTGAATTACAGGGTTAAGAAAGCATTTAGTACTTTTCTGCCTTTCTTTGCTATAGAACAGGCTCCTGTTTCATACCCACTGTATATCTCTGAGATAGCCTGGTTACTCTTGTGTACAGAATGAGCATCAGATGAACACGCCACCTGGATATGATCAATGTAAATTCTCAGTTTACACTAATATGATGCAGGACCCTGGATTACAAGAAATCATCTGTTTTATCAGATACTGTCCCCTGCAAGTATGCAGTCCCATAACAAATGTGTCCACAAGCATTGTGAAACTCTCTGTATGTACAAGTCTTGGAATATGTACAAGTCTTGGAAGCGTTTCCCTAGGATATGGGTATGCTATGATAATACATTTAAAAAAGCTCCCAAGCTAAAGTAACCTGAGGGAAGAAAGCAAAGCAGATCAAGGACATAAATTTCCTAAGTCACTGAAATAGCAGGGAGTTAGGCAATAAATGATCCTGTGTGGGGTTGAACACTGGGGGGTTCTTGCCTTTCTCTGCTTTTTCTTGCCATTATTGCCATTCATTCATAAGAATGCAGCATGGGACAGGCTGGAAAGCAAGTGTGTTGTGGCATTCAAGTTATTAAGGAATGCAGAAGTGAGTTCTGCAGCCCTGGGTGTTTTGACCTTGACGTTCTTATTTCTTCTGTGTTGCTTTTCCGAGGCGTGAGCGCCGCCGAATTTGGTGGAAGACAAATGGGACCCAATTGGTCCCTGGGTCCCTGGCGTGATGTGTGCTGTGATGCATGAGCTGGGATAACTCGAGCTGCTTGTGCTGTGCAGAACGCTGTCAGCATGGTGTGTGCTGCAGGGCTTGGCTTCATCAGTGGAAGGCACAGTGGGAAGGGTGGCAGCCGCCTGTGCCTCTCAACTCTGGAGGTTAACAGTATGATTAAAATATTAAGAAAGCAAGTGTCATCGAAGTGAAATATTGTGCCCCTGCCAGCATAAATCCCTGTGCAGCTCCTAGTAGTATTTGACAGTATCCTCCAGAGATCACAGCCTCTATCTCTGCAGGGGAAGTCACTCGCCAGAATAGCAAATGGAGCTAGTCAGACTCATTTGCTGCTCCCTCTGTCTGCTTATGCCCTGCTGCAGTCCACTTGGCATCTGCTGAGTGAGTCTGGGGAGAGGTCTTCATCCATTTTCCTTGCATGTGTCAAAGGTGGGCAGGTCTGACTTGCACCAGAGGCTGGAGAGGAGGCTCCTCTGCCCCATTCTGCCATAAACTCTCTGCTTCAGTATCACTCCATAGAAAAAAGATAGAGGTAGCTATATGAAATCCCTGTTTGTGTCCCTGGGACACTGTCTGTGAGGCTAGTGCTCTTCTCTCACCAAAAGCATGGGCTGGAGATGGTGAGGTGATCTGAATCATGAAGGATAGTCTCAGGACACAGATTCCCTTCTCCTCCACTTAGAGATGTGTGGAAAATCAGAACTTCCTTAGCTATTCACGTGTCCTTTCTCTTTGTCACAAGCAGTTAAAGTGTTAAAGCAGGCTTGAAGTCTGGAGTAGTCCCCAAAGTACGCCTCTAGCTTTGATGAGGCAAGGAATTAAAAGAGAGGAGAGGTAGGGAATACCTGAATACAGAGCTTCCGGGCCAAGTTAGATCTCAGTACTGTTGGAGTTGATGATGTTGTTATAACGGGTTTACTGTTGTGAGTTAAGTATCTCTCTTGTATAGTGGTTTTGTTTAGGAGCTTTAGGGGTAGTTCAATCCCAGTGGTGATCAGAGTGGAATAAGTACTCAGCAGAAAGGTGGTTTTCATCTCAGACAGCTTAAATTAAAGATGCCCGGAGATAAAGACTGGACACAGGCAGAAATGAGGCAAGAGGCAAGGGTAGTTTATCATGACACACAAGAGATGCAGCCCTCAGGTAAAGCCGCTGCTTCACTGGTTTCTTTGCAAGGGTGTTTTTCCAGGAGCTCTGAAGGGGAGCAAGGATTTGGCTTTGTGCATGCTTGCAGGTTGCTTCTTTGGACCATGAGAAAGCTCCAAAATGCCAAACAAATGATATAATGAGCATCTTAGGGCTTGGCAGCCTTGTGTCTTTGCAAGACTCATCAATAACTCAGCAGCCAAGAGGTAAAGGGAGGACAGGAAATGAGTAAACCAAAACAGCTGCTTGTGTCAGCCTAGCTGGGGGACTAACTTCACACCAACACTCCTGATTTAATCTGTAATTAAAAGTGCAATTGAAAACAGTGTTTCCTGAGGATGGGTGGATCTCATAGCATTCATCACATCCTCTTTGGAAGCAGCAGATTCAGTGCTCAACCTCTGCCAATGCTTTACCAGCAAACAGGAAATTACAACCAACTTCTTTGTTCCAAAGCCCCAAGCCAGGGGCAGATTTGGCCATCTGGCAGAGCCGAGCAATGGTGTGGTTGGCCATAGGAGTATGGAGCCCAAACAGGAGCAGGTGCTTGGATGAGCAGGATAGAGGTGGAGGTGATGCCAACACAGCTTTTGTGGTAGGGATGCTGACCTCGCCTGCCATAGCTGGAGTCAAATCAGGCCTAGAGTTTATTTAAGCACTGCTGAGGTCCCATTCCATGGCAAAGGCATTTGCTGAGTAGAGCAGGAAATGAGGCTAGCAGGAGGATGCAGTGGAGGAAGGAACAGGGCTGCCTGTCTGGCTTGTTAGTATAGACAAGGTGTTCAGTAGCTGGTCAGAGGGAGGAGTGTGCTTCTGAGCTTAGTTTTGGCTTCTACGTGCTGGTCAACAGTGCTGCTCTATTGCACTGAACTCTTCTGCTGATCTTTCCTTCCCTCTTGGAGTAGTTTTTCTCATCCTCTTTCTTTCCTTCTGCTGTTCCCTGCTCAGACAGCAGTGGCAGTCACTGGAAAGAAAGACAGGTTGAAGTGCCTAAGGCTTTGTGAAGCCTCTTCCTAATGTTGTCAAGAGAGGGGAGCAAGAGCTGACAGGGTCTGTCATGGTGAGGTACATCCACTGTGACAGGCGCGGTGCCTCTAGTTCTGCTCTTTGGGAAAGCAGAGGGAGGGATTGGTGGGCTGACACAGCACCTGATGTGGCCAACCCATCAGCATCTCCTCTTAGAAGCGATAGAAAACCAGGAATGGCCTCTTGAGGGTTGGAGGGAAGCAGGAGCCAGCAGCAAAGCCTCCGCCTGGCTGCTTTCCTTGCTTACACAGAACAGCAAGCACACAAGTCCCTGCATTCACTGCCCTGTTCATCCCTGTGCCCAGGTGAGATCTAGAGGCAGCAGCTCCCTAACTGGTGAAGGCAACAGGTAAAGCCTGAGAGGTAGTGGTGAGGCCAAGGGGTTCACTCAGGTATGCAGCTGTGATGCCTGCAGGTTGTGCACTGGCCTG
The DNA here is from genome assembly GCA_009867235.2 of Psittacus erithacus. Lineage (NCBI taxonomy): Eukaryota > Metazoa > Chordata > Aves > Psittaciformes > Psittacidae > Psittacus > Psittacus erithacus. The sequence goes on from WYDI02030308.1 coordinate 132,988, forward strand.
AGAGCGGAGGGATGCAAGCTCCTAGGTTTGCACCCTTGGAAAGCAGCCCTGATTTCCAGGGAGCTGATGGCATTAGTCATGAACTGGTCATTTTCTAACGGAACTAAAAAACTATCCTTCCCAGGAAATTCCATCTTCTCTGTTCCTGTCTTCCCAGAAAAATCCCCAGTCAACAAAACCTGTAGCCTTCAACACTTAATGCTAATGCTAGTTTGAGAGCAGGGGATGCAGATGAGACTCTCAGCAGTAATGGGCAGCTGAGAGGGTTTTTAAGGACCCAGGACCTCTCTGGATTTAACTCAAGATTATGGGCACTAAAAATGATACAATTCTGCTCATAGAGAAATTGCAGCCTATTCTGAGTTGAAAGTGGGTTTGCATGGTAAGTGTGGCCTCTTCAGATCTGTGAATCTACCGTTCTCATAGCCACACTAATACTTGTTATCTAAGGATATTAAAATGTCTGTATTTCAGTTAATCAAAGCTTATTGTGCAAAGGCACAGAGAGGGGACTTGGCTGTGAGCTACCTTCAGCAAGACACTACCAGTCTGGAGAGGGCTCCAGGTTAACTTGACTGACAATGCATTTGGCTAGATAACACTCTAACTCAAGCAGGGTCCAGAAACTGGGGATACACATTGCATCACAGCAAATAAAGACAAAAATCACAGAGAAGGTGTTTCTTTGAGCCTCATATGGTCTAATTGTAGCTGAATGCTCTTCTAGGGGCTTTTCTCCTCTGCCTTCCCCAAGCCCCAGCTGCAATCTCAGTTTAACAAAGTGTTTCAGTATACAGTTATCCCTTCTTGTCTGAAAAAGTCTAATTGGTTGTGAATAATACTGTATTAACTCTCCTGGCTGGATCAAAAGGCTCTCGCATGCCTCTCGCTCATCCCATCTTCATGGAAGGTTTTGTTATCTTGTGTATAAGCAGCAAATACAGGCAAGAAATTTGCATATAAATAAGCTGCCAGCACAGAAAGGCAGCAAGAGGCACCTGGTACCTGCTACTTCTATAACTCCAAAAGAAGGAAGGTGCAATCAGGCCATTGCCATAGGCACCTCTGCTGCAGCCCAGATTCACCCCACCCTGACCCCATAAGCAGGAGTATTACTGCATATACCAAGAGTTTGGAGATAGCTGGTTGTGGCTTCCCAGCGAGAAGATGAGAGCACAGGTTATGGGGGAAAGAGTGGCACATCTCTTTTGTGGCACTGGGATCACCAGGAGTTTAGTGAGCTGCTGGAGGAGGGCTGATGGAGACCTGAATCCCATGACTGTAGATTGCTGGGCTGATAACCAAGGACTGGGTATGCAGGGAAGAGAAGGATATGAAACAAAGAGCGCTTTGCCCACAATGTGGACACTGAGGGGGTGACCCTGGCAGGCCAGGGAGGAAAGGAGAAATTAGGAGGCCCTGGAATGGCGAATAGAGGAGAAGGACAGAGCAGGAAATCAGTAAGGTCCTGGACAGGGATGATAACAGGGAGAGGCAAGAAGCATCAGGGTTACTAGCTTAAAGGGGCAGTTGATTCTGGAACAAGCTGGTGAGGAATCAAAGGGGAGATAAAACGTGCTTGTAAGGCATATGAGGCTTTCTTCATTTCACACACCCCCACTTCCTTGTAAATGGATAATGGGACAGAAACAGCTAATATAATGTCAGCCAGGGCTGGAGTGCATGTCTCAGCAAGAATAAATAAAGCCCAGGCTAATCTGGCTAAACATTCAAACACATTCCTGCCCAGATTTAACAAGTGCACACACACATAAAAATCTATGACAGAAACAAAGGCATTAAAAGAGAATGAGATGAACTGGTGAGGCAAACAGTGAACTGCCTGCAGATAGGAAAGAGGGCAGAAGCGCAACAGAAACAGGGAGCATAGCACCATACCTTGTCCAAAGCGAAACTCGGGGTGAGTCAGGCAAAGAGCTCATCTCAGGAGGAGATGAACCACACTGAAGAAGTGTCCCTTTCTCCCTGCTGGTTTACAGAGTCGCTGGATAAGGTCGCTGTGCCAGAGGTATCTCCACTGGCAGGGCTGAACCTTGCTCTTTATGCTTATAATGCTATTTAAGGGGTAACCCAAATTCTCCTGTTCACCTGAGTAGCTCCCACTGTTTCTGAGCAATGTGAGTCCAGCCCTTTTTAAATGGCACTGATTTCCTACTTATGCTGTAACCCTTCCTCCTCTCAGGGAGGAAAGGAGACTCGGCCAGCCATGCATGAGACACTTGCATGTCCTGTGTGGCATCCTGGAAGCACATCCAGGCTTTCTTAGTCCATGGCTTATATAGCCCTCAGAGCAGGGGCAGCTTTTAGCTGGCTAAAGCCCTGTGACCCCTGTGAGAGCTTTACTGCATATGGTCTCAAGGCTATTTCTCAGCACCAGGGAAAAGGGGTGAAAGTCGCAGAGGACACAAGATCTAGAGAAAGCTAGTGTGTTGACTAACCTTCAGGGCTTGTTCTTGAACGCTTCTTGCTGTTATCCAGATGGGACTAGTTCCAAGTGGATGTTAGTGTAATTCCTGAGGGGTATTAGCAGCTCTGGATCAGCATTTTAATCTTCATTCAATTTCTTGTATGGCCTCTGGGGACCATCTCAGAGCTTTTAGAAGAAGGAGTAATGGGAGATTTAAAGAGATGAAGCGAAGGCAAAGACTGAAGGGACTGGTCGTGCTGACTGGGAGATGCTGACCCCAAAAAGGGGAACTTAAACAGAAGTTTCTCAGCAATGCAGCTGTGAGCAGGGTGGCTGGTAGCTATTATCAGAGTGAGGATCGTGCCGTAAGACCTTGCCTAGCAACACGAAGTGCAGACACAGCTGTACGTGCGGCAAAGCCCCCCTGCCAGCTCCTGCATTCTGCACTACTCAAGGAAGAAAACTCCATGGTCCAAAAGCAAACCCCAGGTTGTCCCAAATTGGCCAGAAATGGCTCATTCTACAAATGCAGTCTCAGAGTATGAGTACAGCATTCAAGTTCCCATCCAGGTATGGCTGTGGGAGCACTAGAGCATCACTTGGAGTTTTGTGGGGCAGCATTGTCAAGATCTCGGATACTCGGCTTGCTCTGTGTTTGTTTCAAGCCCTTTCAAGTGTAAAGAAATACTAGTGCTTGCCATCTGCAAGTGAGGCTGCTGGTCTGTGCTGATCATTCACAGTCCATGCAGAAAGGCTGTCTTGGGACAGCAGTACTCAGATTCTGCTCTGCCTGCACTGTGCAGCCAAGCAGCCACAGGCTCAGTTTGACAATCTCCCCTGTCAGAGTGGTACTGTACAGATAATTACACAGCCAAACATTGATTGACAGGCAGCTTGGGCAGCACTTACCTGGGATTCAATGGGGAAGCCATAGCTTTGGGTATGTTCTTCTAATTGTCTGAAGAGCAAATACTTAAGCTAGAGTCTCTGGTATTTAGCCTTAACAAAAGGCTGGCTTTCTTTTGCAATGCCCAAGAATTCTGCTCTATCTATTCCTATTTTACATAATGCAAAGAAAAAATGCATAGAAAATGACAGAAGAACAAACCAAATCCAAAAATAAGCTTCTGTCCTTGTTTTTGTTCTGTTATTGGATCCCTTTGGCTGTGCTGTTTTACAGTGGTTGACGTTCTCTCATGGGCATAATCATATTGATTACATTAATATTATTGTGTAGGATTAGCAGTGTTGTTCTGGTGCTTGGGAAAACAAAGGCAAAAAACACTCTGCTGGACCAGGGGCAACTGAATAGAAGGTTCTAGTAAATAAAAAACATGGGTCTGTATTGGTTTGGCTTGTTCTCTGGGGGGAGCAAGGGGGTGATGGAAGTAAACAGACACTGCAAATGTCAAGGTCTGTGCAGCAGAGCAAGTCAACTTGATTCCCTTTCATTTCTGCACCTTTGCTCCCCTTCCTGTGTGCCTGCCTTCATTTTACTGTATATAAATTTTAGTGCATCCCTAGCTCCCACCTTGGAGCTTCTGTTCTGCCTGGGAGCTTTCCCATCAGCATTGTAAAATGCCTCATTAGGAAGGAAGAAGGCAGAGCAGGCTTTGCTCAGACAGAACCTGGGGGTGTGATGCTGGCTTTTCTTTTGCTCTTCCTCAACTCAGATGCACTAGTTTCATCCACGATATTTTGCTTGAATATCAATCTATTTGCTAGTATATCAGTCTTTCAGATATGGGGGGGATTTGTATTATTAATACCCTATACTCTGCATGTTGAACTTGAATGACTCTAAAGGCAGCCTGTCCTGTTTCCCCGACACAGAAAGACTCACAAGACCCAGGCTAATAAGTACCTCCAAGTTTCTTCTTCCCCAATTAGTCTCCCTCTTTATCGATCTCTCACACACTGAGCTCATGTTTTCAACACCCTGTTGCATGTAAAGGAGTTGCTCAAATTGCCTTGCTATAGATGCATTAAAAAAGCTTGATCTGTTTGTCTAGTGGAAGTAAATGTTTCTCTTACGAGGTTCCGTGCAGAACTTAGTCTACTTTTCTCCTTCTTTCTTTCCTCTGTACTGGACTGAAAGAGTTGATTTCATCCCATTTAATTTCCTTGATTTTTCTTTACTTGTAGCTTCACCTCAATAAATCATGTCTTTAGCTTGAAAATCAAGAAGAAACACTCTCTAGCTCCCCCCTTGCACTTCCACTAGAAATTCTAAAAGCTCTATAGCCTTAGAGAACAGCCTTTTTAAAGACATGAAAAAGAATTGCTGATTTATTTATTATTTATAAATCTCATTATATTTTAACTCCAGGGGGTGGCAAATATAAGATAGGCTCCTTCAAACAACACGTGGGCCCTCCAGTGGTGCTCACCACGTTTCTGCACCAAAGAAGGTAGGAAAGCAGCGGTCCAAGCAAGCACAGATAGGCTGGTGCTTCAAAGATTCCCCAGCAAGTTACTCAGGAAGATTCACCATAAAGAGAGCTCTCTTGCTGCCCCAACATGAATTGATGGAGCTCATGCTCCTGGCTAACAGAGCTCTCTAGCCATTATACCCAACAGTGGGGACCTGCCGTGGACTTCTGGGGTGCTGATGTAGCAGAAGACTAGCAGAAGAAACAAAGGGCTGAGACCAGTGTTGCTGCTTTAAGGGTGCAATATTGTCCTGTTATGGGTCAGAGCTAGGAGTATAATACAGTGACCAAGATTTGCTGCCTCCTCTTCCAGGAAAACAAGCTGTAACTTTAAAGCAATAGGAAGGGAAAGGTGTTTTAAACTGCTGTGGCTTCACCCCTCCACACCTCTGCTCCCCATCTATATCCGTGGGGGGGCACATGACAGGCTTCAGTCTGTTTGCACCTCTTTTATTTTCTTCTATTGTCCTGCTGAGCGAGTAAGGACAGGGGGAGCACGTAAACGAAGCCATGGATTTAAGTCAGGACTGCAATCTTATTTGAAAGGATTTGCTCGCCGTTTCATTTTTTGTTCAATGTATTTTTATTAACAAGTCTATTCAATCAGAACCGCAACTCGTTGCCTCCTGCGCCTGGAAGGATCTTTCCTCAATGTAATTTGTCAGCTGGATTCCTTCCCAGTCGTGCTCCTGTTTTTCCTCAGTGCATTCTGAATCCCCTTTTTTTCATCAAAAGCAGATACTTCCTATTGTGGGTCATGGGGACGCCAATCATAGTTTCTATCCCAGGCACACACAGGCATACATATATATGTATACACACATTCCCTTCTTTCTTTCTTTCTTTTCTTTTCTTTTCTCTCTTCTGGTCTCAGCTTTTAATTGAGTTTACAGTTACTCCCTGACAGCATTAGACATGAAATTACAATCCCATCATCTACTTCACAGCAATTGGTTGTGAACGTTGTCTACACTGGCAATTCCCAGCTATTGCAGCTGTAGCAACAACTGCAGCAGGAGGATGCAATGGTAGCTTTTGTTTTATCACCCAAGCAGTGAGCACTGGTGGAGTTTCTGCCCCTTGATATGTAGAAGGGAGACCACTCCGTGAAGCGCCCATCTTTTGTAAGAGAAAATGGGAGCTGATCTGAAAAACAGAGCTTTTAGCTGGAGTGATGTATTGAAACTGCTGTTTGGAGCTACAGGATAAGGGGAAAAGCCCAAGCAAGGTGACAGCTGCTGTTCTTTACTATGCAATAGGAAGGTTGTTAGGAGAAAGGCAGTGTAAAACCATGTCTAGTATAGATGCCCAAAACCTTGTTATCCTGTGCTTATCCCACCATTCCTAAGGTCCTGTTTAAGCAACAGCAAGACATATGGTACTCCTATCACGATGCTGATGGCAACATAAATATAGTCCTGAAGATACATAGAGAAGACAAGGGCCTTGCTGATTTCATTTCCAACATCCAAACCTTGAAGCCTCTCCTGTTTCCTGGTTTTAGGGGTTTTGTGATGACTGCAGACAGAGGAGCTATAAGAACTGGCAGTTTTCTGCTGATTGTGATTCTCTTATCACAATTTTGATTAAACTTTTTCAGAATCCTCCTCATTACCATAATTTGGGTGGATTTATTCTGTGCCTCAGCAAAATATCTGATTATTTATGGGAGCTCACGGCCGATTACAATTAACTTTGATGAATGTAAAGTTTTCTGGAAGAAGGACAATAATATCTCCTCCCTTTGCCGTAATCCATAATGCAGGTTAGTTTAGTTTGGGTGCAAATAAATAGAACTAGGTCATAAAACATCCGGACTCAAGGCAATGGGAGAATCTTTGCATTACGCCATCAGGTGGTGTAAACCAGAGTAACTTCAATAGAAATCAAAGCACAGACTTGATGCAATCTAGTCCTTTATCCTTAACCTGTTCTTTTCTGCTTATCGGAGCTTTACTGGATGGGGGTTAATTTATGGAGATTTATGTGCACTGACAATATTTAGGTAGGTGCTGCTACATGCACACCAAAAGGATGGGGAAAGAAAAGTATCATCATTGGAAACAGCCACAGCAAGCAGAGGCTGTGGTCTCCAGAGAGGCTTTGCCTGGGGAAGCAACTCTCTAACCAAGCTAAATGAGAAATCATCTTAACCTCAAAAGAGAGAAATCCTGTGCCTGAACACAGTGCAGCCTTGGAACGCAATAATACACAGAGAGGTTTGCTATTGATATTCTGTGGCAAGGGGAAAGACAGCTTCTCCTGAAAGCTCAATAAAGCACACCACCAAACCCCAAGTGCCACTCATCGCTTCCGATAGGACGCGGTTATGCTTGTCCGACTAACAACCAGCCTCCATGGGCTTTCAGGTTCAGCTGCCTTATTCAACCCTAACCTAAACCTCGCCACTGCCTTCTGAGCAGAGGGTTTATTTACCTGAGGAGAGAATCTGGCCAGTTCTGCTGGTGCACAGCAGCCTGCTGCAAGGTCTGTCTGCGAATCTGCAGCTGGCTTGCAAAGGAGTAAGGCAGCATGTCACTTCCCCATATATGAGCTATAAGGGTGGGCAACTGCGCTGAAACCCAGCACTTGCATCATGGTTGCATGATGGAAACCAACTGTATCCTGGGCAGCTCCATAGTCTTCTGCCTTGTGAGAAACAAGGCATCATGTCTTGCTTGGCATGAAGGGGATGCTAAACAACCCCTGCATGTTATTGCCTTGTTTCTGCTGCTGTACTGAGGATAAAGATCCTGCATGGAACATTTTATCAGCTGTAGTAAATGTTCATTCTTTATTAATTCTATTTGGGATCAATAATTGATGCTGCTGCCTCCTTTACAATTCCCCTATTACAGGTTTAGTACTGTGCAGCCTAAAACTTGCATGCCAATTACAAGGTTATCAGCCCCCTGTGACATCCTGCTGTTAACAAAGCAGGGCAGGTTTGCTTCAAACCTGAGGGTGGAAAGGCTTTGTGGTCTCTTATCAACCCCTTGAGCCAGTGCACATCCCTGGAGCATCTCTTAAAAATCAAGGTAATTTGCATGCTGCATTTTAAAAACCAACTAGGTGAAGACTAGGGAGCCAGAATTTCCTTAGCTTCTAGCTAATGTCTTTAGCCATTAGCTCCTCTTGGGTTAGTCCATGGCACATCGGGGTTCTTTCTTGGCTGCTTTTTTGTCCAATGCATTAAGCAACTGGAGAGAAACCCTACACTTATAAGTTTGTTTCTATACCAAACCTGATGCCACGATGAGATCTTTGTGCCAGCAGCACAGCCCTATCTCAGCCACACCACTCATGGCTGTTGACCCTGTTGTGGGTAAAAAGAGACTTTCAGAAGTTCACAGGGTATCAGATAAAAGCTCAGTTAATACCACACATCTCAATAGCCCCTTTCATGCCAGAATGGCAAATGGATTTTGCACACGCTGTTGAAGCACGCTTGCTTCTATCCCTCAGATGTAGATGTTATCATCCTTTCACATGGCCGGGAAACAAGCAACGAGTTAGAAGAAAATTTTCTCAATTCATCTCTTTTCAGATCATTGAATTTTTGTGCTGTCTTCTCACAGCTTCTTCCTCTCCCCTTCCCCTTTGCCCTTAATCAGAATCAAGTCATCTGATTTGGCAGAATATGTTTTTACTTTTGAATCTGCAAGGATGCAGCAGCAATAAGCCTGGCCCTGATACTGGGACAGATATTCAGCTGCCAGGAAGGTAGATGCAGCTGCTCAAATTTGCGGAGAAGACAACTCAGGTTTGTTCTAAAGGCTTGTTCAGGCAGTTTTCTTTCTCTCGTTTGTTATGCTTATATCGTGCTTAGGGGGTAATCCCCCAATGTTCTTTGCTGAGCGTTCATGTTAGTTGGTGTGGTCCTTGCTACTCAACCTGCTGCTGGGCCGGGAGCTTACTGATTTATGACCACATCCCTACTAACATGCTTGGGGCTGTAATGATTGGCCAACACCCAGCTCACAAATCCAGCTGAGAAGCTGTCATGCCAAATGCCTTGCATCAACTACCGAACTGGTGATTCTGTGGCTGCATCCCAAAGACTGCTCCTCCCGAGCATGTCTTGGCTTCTCTGCAAGCCCATAATTTGTCTGAGTCATGAAGCAACAGCCACATTTGCTCCAGTTTTGCTTCAGGGTTGCTTGCTTCATGTTGCACAAGCATAGGAGACAGCTCATGTATGATCTGATTCTCTTCCCCTCAGCTTTGTCCACATGTGGAGACAGCAGCTCACTGAAGCTCTTAATACATGGATAATCCAAGTCCCTGTACAACCTGCTGGATACTCGTCCTGCCTCTGTTGCACTTGTCATTTCCTACTGATGTTTCCACTTGAATCTACAGATTTTGCCAATGATATTCTTTCTTTCTTAGTATCCAGCAACTTCTCTTTGGGTTGCATTGCAATTGCCTAGTTCCTGGCTCATGTGATCCAACAGATCTATGAACTGAATAAGGTTTTCTGTCTTTGCCCCATATTTCAGCCCCGCATTATATTTGAGTCTATAGCATCAATTGCATTAGAATTGCCTTGGCCATCCTCAGTCTTTGCAAATAGGCTCCTCCTCACTTGGGCATTCATTTCTCTTTGGTTTTGCCTACCAAAAGCATAAAAGGGATTATTCTGTAGCTCTGCAGATAGTCACAGACCCAAAACATGAAAACAATGGAGCTATCTGCCAGCGTAAGTGAGTATGGGATTCAGAGTCTAATTAGATGGGGAGGCTGGGAACAAATATGTGAATAACAAGATGACTATTGTAAGAAATATTTTTAGCTATTTGTACTGCAGGGTTTCTTGGTTTGCTCTGGGACTGTGGGGTTTGTCTCTGGTTCCTTAGGAAAGAAGAGAAAACACATGCAAAGCAAACCATTGTTTGTCTGGGTTTGTTTTTCAAACATGCTGCAAAGGGGAAGGGCAGGTAAGCATCACTCAGTTAAGAGGAATATGAAGGAAAGGGGAAATAAGGTCTTAAAGATGATCAGCAGTCTGAGCTCTCTGAATACGGTACATACGGACATAGATGTGGTGTGACTAGTTACTGTCTGAAAGATGCACAATGCAAATACATGGAACAAGGGTGCTTCCAAATCCCCACATGCAGAACCCAAGCAATGAGAGAGGTTTTTTTAGTTAGAACTAGAAATGCCTGACAAGAACAGTTTAACAAGCGCTGCTTGAGATAATGGAGGAAGCAATAATAGGCAAGATCCTCAGAATGCCATAGAAATGCAGTGTTTTCTGATGGAGACATGGCACCTGGAAAGACTTGCAGGCTAAACACACAAAGGTACGTTTTGGACAGTGGCCCCTTATTGAAGTGCTCAGATTGACCTAGGACAAAGAGCATCCTGCTGTGCACTCCTGAGCTGAGATTGAACAGGTTTTCCTTTGAATTGCTGTACAAGGCTGCTATGAGGTGTGGTAGACAGCCCTGCTGGGGATCCGGCCATTGCATCAAGTTTACATGGGACTTGGGGGTTTAAAAGCTGCTGAAACAAAAGCCCCAGGCAGGAACCTTGTGTTCTATGGCAGGTAACAGAGTTTGTAACGTGCTGATTGGCAGAAATAAAGGAAACTGGTCTTACTGGTAATGCAATTGCCATTTAAGATCAACCCAAATAACCCATGAAAAAGAAGTTGCCTAAAGGAGAGTCTGGCCTTTGAGTAAAAGCTGAAGGAAATTACTGTGGTACCTCAGGGGAGACTCTAAAGAACTGATTTAAAATGGGTCAGAATAGTTCTTAGCACAAATTGCCCTGTGTAATTTCTTGTCTGCCAAATGCCGGTCTATCTCCGCTTTCAACTCCCTGCATCTCCAAGAACCTTTCCTCCCTCTTTCTTCATCCTCCTTTCCTAAACTCTTAATCCTCCTGCTTTAAATAGAAAGCATCTTTCCCTTCTGCTGTAAAGTACAGACTTACAATTATCCTTAAAGAGAAAACAGCCACTTGCAAGGAAGTGAGTTTCTACATTGCTTGAGCTTCAGCTCCATCTTTTCCAGGGACCTGCTTCCAGACTGGAAAATCCTTAGCAGCTGAAGAAGCAAAATAATAAATGCTCTGAAAAGAAAGGAAAAAGATTGAAGAAAATAACATCCTTTGAGCTGGAAATTTGATTTCCCCCATGGTATACCAGACGTTATCATGCTCTCTTTCAGTGCACAGGTATCACTAGGAAACACTTGGAAGTAGCTCACTCACGTTTGGAGTTGAAGCAGAGTTCATAACCTGTCCTGGATCAGTAGCCAGTAGGAGGGCAGCTTGCCACAGCTTGATATGACCTTTTCTTGGCCATCTTGAGGTCTCTTTGCTCTCAGGGAGAGGAGATTCAGCTTCTGCTTGCTGGAACAATTCACGTGAGGTGAGTCAGGCAATTACTTCCTAGATGACTGCTTGTCTTGTTTCTGATGAGCACAGTATGAATGCAGCCAGCCCACACAAAGCCTTCCTTACTGGTTCTAAATGAGATCTGGCTACAGGGCAGAGCTAACCCCAACCATTCCAGCATTCACAAGACTGTCCGCTTACATCCAGCTGGTGTCTGCTGTAATACTTTCTGCACCTCCTGGCCCACAGCACCATGAACTCTGGGAAACTGATGCTGGGGCACTAGACACAACAGCTACATTTTTCTTTAACTCTATACGGAGGTTTGGGAGAGCCAAGATAAATGAGATGTGCACAGGATGAAACTGAGGTATGGAGCCAGGAAGCCAATCCCTGTGCCTGAATTTCATTTTCAAGTCACAGTGGTGATTGCAGCTGTATAATTTCCTATCTCCCTTCCACTGTTGAGGCAGGGACCTCAACATAGGGCAACTATGACAGGCCTTCTCCATCTTTTTCAGTCTCAGGATCCTCTAGTTTGTGTCAGGGGGATGAGGAAACCCACACTCTCTTGTGTCACACTGCCTCAGTGGCTTTTAATTCCAACTATCTAAAAGTGACTTTAGCCTTTTGAACATGCACTTCTTTTTATTTCACCTCTACTCTGTTGCTGCAACATGTGGAGGTTTTCCTCTTGGTGTTAAAGCGTGTTTCCTGTGGCTTGGATGAACCACAGACTCAGTGCTGCACTGGGTAACTCTGACATTAACTGCTTGGCAGCAGAGCCACAACAGCCTCAGTATCTTGTGGTGCTAAACCCAGAGCCATGTTCTCTTCTCCCTTTGTAAGAGACCTTGCCATTACTACTGCTTCAAAAGCTAATCTCCTGACCCTTCAGCAGCTGTGACTCCTGATCCATGAAGACCTGTGGGTTTCTCTGATAGGAACTGGGTGGCTGGGTTTCACCATTTGAGCTAGTACTGCCCAAGGGCTGGAGGGGCAGGTATGCAACTTCTCCTCCTTGCCATGGCTGCAGCAGAAAGGGAAAGGCAGTAAGTGGAGTGGGAGCCTTGAAGACATTTTGCCATTAAGTGGTGTAATTTAGTCTCTGCTCTATGTTTTGATTTTGCCCAGCTGTGTCTGTGTGCATTTAGATTAATCCTGTTAGCTGGCAGGAGCAGCGCTGCCTGCTGTTTATCAAGAGTGCTTGTGTGATTTCTACTTGATATGCAGTTGTCTTGGAGAGGAACTTTGCAGCCTTGCGCCTTGCTGGGGCTGGGCTCTATTAAACCTATTTGGGTGTCAAAAGGAAGAGCTGCTGAGGGCAGGCTGCTGTCTGCCTTGAGTCTGTCTGAAATAGGGAAAAGGGCCAGTGCCTTGGTCACCCAGAGGGCACTGATGCGTGGCCATTGAGTTTTGTTAGATACCAGACAGTTTACTTGCTATCACGTGGCTGGTGTTGTGGCTTCTCCACATTTTGTTTTAGGGGCTAGAAATGAACAGAAAAAGACAAATTCTTCATCACCACAAGTGACAAGAGCATCTTGGGAACTGAAGAGTGTGGACTCTGTCCCTCCCTCTGCCAGGGAAAGCATGGACTGCTTTCTGAAGTTAATTGCTCCTTTAACAAATTACTGCTCATTAGCCCAGCCACTGTGACTCTGCACACACTTAGCCTGTCTTATCCATGGAATGAGAAGATATTACCCTTAGAAAAACTCCTAACAATTAGCATAACTGGGTTGACTGGTGATAACTCTATCAGCTTATGATAAAAAGTGATGCCCTATGCTCCTAACAGCCATCATGATAAAGCACCATGGCACAGCAAGCAGGTTTGAACTCCCACCTGGCTAGTTCTGTATGGAACATCTTGGCATGTCTTAATGCAAGCTGTGGTAACAGAGATGGGTGCCCAGAACTGCTGCTCTAGGTCTGAGAGATGAGCTCTGCATTTTCACTTGCGCTCAGAGATTTGTGACCTTGTTCATGTATTTCATTAGTCTAAGTCAGTCCTTTGGCCTAGACCTCTTTTTAATTCTACATATTTCAGTGAAACGTTGCGTTAGATGTAATGGAAATGGAGCATCTAGAAAGGTTCAGATAGGAATTAATCATCTCTCTGAGTAATGCAAACATAAAGTTGCTATGTTAGTAATGAAGGGCAAAAGTCCCTTATGCCTATTGAACATGAGAGTACGCTGGGATGGGATTTTTGATCTTGATTATTTCCCTCTACTTCCCGTGCAGCTGTTCTGTTAGCAGAAGTGAATGGATTTGGGAATATTCAGTTATTGCATCTCCCTGAAATGATTTTTCCTAAAAGTGTGTCAAATAACAAATGTGTCAGATGGGAAATTTTTCTTTTCTTCTATTAATTTTTCCCAGAAAATATGTTACTCTCTTTAGGTTCCTCTGACTCTTTGATCGTGTGCGTTATTCCATCTTTCCACCATCTCTTAAGCATTGCACACAGTTTTGGCCTGTGTGATTCTTGTCCCAGTAAATGCGCTACACTGGAGCAAAAAGGGTGGAGGAAATCCCTGTATCCATCATGTCCTCTTTCTTCTTTGGCAAAACCAAGGTTCCCGGTGATGCCTGCGGTCTCTTCAGATGGAAGTTGGAGCTGTGCTGCAATCCTGTGTTCCCTGCAGTACTAACACCCTTAATCTGACAAGTGGTTTTCGAATGTGCTATGATGTTGTTCTCAGAGAAGTATTTTAATGAGACGAGACTGTAGAGCTCTTTGCTACCACATACTCCTGAGCTAAGGGACAAGTGGATTCAAAATGGGATTAGGTATGTTTGAGGAAAGTAATCCTCTCCTGGCTGGATATTAGACCTCAAGTTCCTGCCTTGCTACAAACTCTTTTTATGACCTTAAGCAAATCTCACCTTCTCTATACTCCTGTTCCCAGTGGTCATAAAATGGGGATTCACACTTGCAGTAAGTGTTGCGATAATGAATGCATCAGAGATCCTGATGCTGATGCTCAGCTATTATAGTGATAGGGAGCCACATCAGATATGTAGTTAATATGATTTAAAAATACTAAAAGTGGTATTAATTAAGGACATAAGCTAAGTACTAACTGATGCGGTCATGAGGAAATAGCTCTCCCTAAACACAGTTTATCCCACATCTGTCTACTGGAATCTTCATCGAAGCATCTGGTACTGTCAGACGGGTTTCTCAACCAGATGGACTTGCTCTGCAGTTCAGCCTAACACTGTCTTTGCTCTTGCATCTCCTGACTGCTTTCCCCCTAAAAGTTTCCATTTTTCATTTGCTGTGTGTCCATGGGGATTGATTACTACAGAGCAGAATCTATATCCTATCCATGTGGAAACCCAATACATAGAACAAGCTTGATTGGAACTGAGACTTTCTTTTTTTCCTAATAAAATTGGGAATTGTAAATGAATATTGCTACTTGGTGTTTATTCTTTGATTTAGCCAGAATGGAGTATGATGAATGAGAGGGAGAAAGAACTACAGATAATGTGTTTCTTATCTTGGAAGCACATGGCAGTACAGAAAGGTCAAGGTCACAAGTCTGCATCATTCCCCTTTATCTATCTGCATTAAACGCATATCTCAGGTCCCTCTTACCTAATCTTCTCCCCACCACTGCAAGCCCAGTCGTGTATTTGCTAGCACAGCCAGGTAGCATCTTCTGTTGCCATCAGATGCCCTGGAAGTGAGCTGGGTGGAGGGTGTTTTTGTGGACACTGATCAGTTCCCACCACTCACTGAAGAGTTTCCTTGCTGATCACTGCTGCCAAGTTTTGGTAATAGATTAGGACAAGGAGATGGATGCTCTCAGTGAAAATCCTTGGGCTAAGTAGAGCCAAAACTTGACTGATCAGAACCTCAGCAAAACAGAGTGGAGAATTCGGCATATGCTGCTCCTGCGGTTGCGTGGGGAAGCAGAATAGAAGGTCTGATAAAGCAGAGTCAGGCTGGCAGACCCAGGGCACTGCTGTCCCACCGGCCAGCTCCTGATGTGCCTTCGACATTCACAGCATCAGCCGGCTGACTGTCTTGCCAGGAAGAGCTGAGTAGTGTATTTTAATTAGGGTGAGAGTAAATTACATTGGACTACGAGAACCCGACTTTTTCACAACTGCTTGGGGAAAATAGAAAGAGTAGCATTTTCAATTTAAGGTTTAGTTAGATAATGCCTGTTGGTGCCAGTAGATTACAGAGTGGATATTAAATCCTCCAGGATTTGCAATGGGAAAGTACTCACAGAATCCTTAAGCAGGCAGGAGAGCATGGCTATGGAGCTATCGTCCCCTGGAGGTCCTGAGCGGAAAGAGAAAATGTGAAGTAAATCTTTTCTTTGAAGGAGGCTCCACATAAAGAGCACACATATGCAGGCTGTGGCCTTTAAAGGTTTCCCCGTTAAGAAGCTTTCTTCCTTCTGACAGCAGCCAAATGGCACGTGAAAAGGTAATGGGGTCTGCCAAACTGCTGGAGCAGGGAAACGCAAGGCTGGACTCCTGAGTGCTAATGCCCTTGCCATGGGGTTTGAGAGAGGTCTCTCTCAAAGACCCCACAAAAAGACCTTCTGTGCATGCTGTCCTAAGGAGCCTGAGTTGCAGGGACTCAGAAGCAGTTCACAAGGAGCTGAGCTGAGCCATTTAATAAAACCAGTGCAAATTGATGCTGCTGATGCAGCGGCTGATGAGCAGTTCCTGACAGCAGCAAAGCAGACTGTCTTCCAGAGACTCAGCATCTGTTGGCTTATTTAGCTCCAACTTCAGCAGGGGCTGGGGCCATCTAGGGCTTGTGAAGTTTCCCCTAAAGCTCATCAAAGTCAGGCTAACCAGGTTTAGAGTGCCAGCTATAGGAAGATTGTCCGACACTGCAACCCAAGGAGACTGGCTAACACTATTGTAAAGCATCTGTATTAGGCCTTACCAGAGTCAACCACCAGGTGAGGCAGAGTTTGATGAGATCTGCCTTAAGTCCCCCCTTGAAACACGGAGTTCAGCATCAGCAGTGCAGAAGAAGCTGCTCCGCTTGGTCTGTGCCTGTGTCTCCTGGTGAGGCCGTATTTGCTTACTTTCCCAAGGAGAAAGTGTTGAAACCTCGTATTTCCAAACCACTGAAGATCTTGTAATAACAAGTGATAGAAAGGGCAAAACGTTTATCCTTCATTACTGCAGCATGCAGAAAGCCTTGCCTGATGGTGCATATCAACTATGCCAGCCAGGACTAAATAGATGATTAATGGAAGTATGTAAGATTACTGGTTTAAGAGCAGTAAAATGTGCAAATTAAGTACCACAGCTATCCACGCATGTTTTATCTGGCTTAAATGGTTTTTATTTCCCAACTTCAGGAAAATATTAACCTGAGAGGGGTTTCCTTGCAATTCTTTCTTTTTAGAATGATTCAGAAAATTCTATTGAGTTATTTTAGAGTTGTTTAAGAATCCAAGTAGAGGATTTTTAGCTGGGATAAAAAGGAGCATATTGTACCAGGTTTGTATTTATCATTGTTTTATGGAATACTGTCTGGATGGCTGTGCTGAGACATGGGCCTCACTTGTACTGGGCAACAGAGTGTTTTCTGGCTGTCCACATGTGAGCTATGGTGAACTGGTCCAGTGCATCGTGGTGTGGAGGAGATGCTTTGTAAAGCTGCATCATGTCAAGGTTCGTAGCCTGAAAAGCTCCAAGTCTAAAGATCAGATCCTTAGCAATGAAAATTCAAAAGCTATCGTAGTCTTTGATTGAACATCCCAATAGTTTTATTAAGAACATGTCCCTGTATTTTACACTTGCTAATTAGGAAATTCAAACCCTTTATTTCTGTGTTATCTTTGTGCAAGAGAGTGGCAAATTTATCTCGTTAAAATATTGCAAAAACTTAAAGGTTCACAAGCAATTAGTTTTTATTATTATTGTCTATGCCCCCGAAGAATTGTTCATTTAAAAACTTTATGGTTAATATGTACAAGATCCAACAGTTGCCCATCTTGCTGTGGTGACAGAAGTGATTGAGTGAGTTGAATGAATGATTAGTGAAGATCAGCTTTTGGAGCTACGTGCTTTGCTTCTTCACTGACTGTTGAAGCCAATTTACATCCAAGAAGGGGGTCTGCCCCTGTATTATCTACGTTTCCCTTGGACTAGCACAGATCACACATGGTTCTAGTTCAGAAGCCCACAGTTACAGATAGGCCAGTAAATTTCAGCATGAACTTGCTCTTATCTGCGCAGCAGTCAGTGTCGCTCCTCTTTGATTACCAGAAGGCTGTGATTACAGGCAGGTAGCCCATTACACAGGACCATGCCCTGCATCTCAGCAGCACAGCAGTGGAGCCAGGCTCTGAAGCTGAGACCTGCCGCCTTAGCCCCTACAAATTGCTGGGGGTTAAAGGAGTCTCTCTCCTGGTTTCATCAGCATCCAGGCCCTCTAAAGAGGTGTCACAGCTGCTCACTTCTCCCTGGGTCACACTGACTGCACATTTTGTCACCGAGCCCAGCTTTGGCTGTCCAAGTGTCCTCCACCCTTCTGCCTGGACCAGTGAGACCCATCACTCGCACCCCTTTTCCCAGAGATCTCATTGGGATGAAGAGCTCGTGCCTGACACCAGAGCTGGGTGTGCAGCAGTGCTGAGCTCAGGCCACACTTCCAGGCTGTGAAGTTCATTATGTGTGTCTGGGGCTGCTCTGACTAGACTCCCTAAGCAGGCATCCAGCCCTGCAGCAGGGAGGTTCATTACTCCATCCCCATGCCACCGGCACAGCCAGTCCTGCTCACTACCTCTGACTGCTCAGGAGATGAGCTCCATTATTCGTTCTAGTGTTGCAGAGTCCAGGAGTGCAGAGCGTGCTTGTAACTTGCTCTTCTCATGCTTAAATGGTGGAACTGAGACATTTGCAGCAATTTCAGGACAGGAAGAAGATTTCCCTTTGATTGCTTTTTAATCACAGTAATAACAGTAATGGAGGCAGTGAGTGGAATTGATGGGAAAGAGCTGAGCTCTGTTCCCTGGTAACTCCCATGTGGGGTAAACAAGGAGGATTTACTGGCTTCTCAAGTGAATTGGTAGTACCCTTGCTCTTTGTGAATGACTGTCAGCAATGTCTGGGGAAAAATAGCTGGTATGTGGTACCTGGGAGAAGAAATACGCCAGGCATCCTCCGGAATGTGTATCTAGGGTATATGAATAAACCTTGCCTACCTCTGTTCCTATCCCCACAGATTCACATGTGCAATTGCTCTTTTAAGTGGCTGTCAGGGCTACATCTATGCATGTCTGGCCCTGAACCCACATCTTTAGCATCCCACAACAGATGTATTCTTTTCTTCAGAGACAAGAGAAGCCATGATACAGGCAAGCAATGTGAAGTGTGCAGAGTCAGAGGTCTGCTTCTCCACAAGGGTTCAAGGGGACATAGGGCCCCAGTGGTGCCCATAACCAACCTCCCAGGGAGACTCAGGTCCAGGCTGGGGCAAAACAGTGCCTCAGCCCATCTCCTCTCAGCCTGGTCTTTTCCAAGCTGATTTTGGCCAGCACATATGCGAGCAAGAGCTTTCCTCAGTGTGAACTGTTGCTGTTTAACTCTGGCAGGGGAGAGGTATTGAAATCATGAACAGCCATAGGCTTGAGGGGTTTCTGGAAATGGCCTTGCAGGGAAGGACTTGGTTGGGAACTGACCTAGCTGGGAATACCTGCAGGGTAGTCTCAAAGGGATTATATTACAATTGCATCCATCAGTCTGACCTTCGAGGATGTGGGATGGTTTGACATGACCTTGACTCATCCGTAAGGCTGTGAAAAGAAAGCCTCTAGGAAAACAGGTTCTTCAAACCCTTTACTTGCCTAAAGATTATCTTGAAGGGGCTTAACTTCACTGAGGCTCTTACAAGCATACGAACACCAAAGACAGACCTCACCCCCATTGATTTTGGTCAGACATGGAGCTTTCTCCTTTATTTCTGCAGTATGTTGCACACGTGAAGGGCCTCACTTACATCAGCGCAGTCGTGTCCTGTCTGAGGAGGTGGAATTCCTCTTGCTTTGCTGATCAAGACAAACACGATAAAAACAGTTCATGCACAATACACCTCGAAACCGCGCTGCTGGTTCCCTAGCGAGGTACAGTGGGGCTGGAAGGGGGTTCCGGCATCCTCCCAGGCTAACACAAGTAGGGAGCAGCTCCATTCCTATTGCTGGAATGTGCCGGTGTGGAAAGTCAGGTGTGTACGGTCTGAGTGAGGACCTTGAAGTGAGGAGAAGACAGGGAGCAAACAGGCTGCAGGGATGGGGCAGTGGGACAAGGGGACACTCTTCCATTTGTGTGCTGGGTGAGGGGTGGTGCAGCTCCCAGCTGCAATAAGCCTTCTATAGGGCAGGAAAGAAGGGATAGACTTTAATATCCAAGTTTTGGAAAAGGAGGGAAGTATCACACCCACATTTTGGAAAATGAAAGGAGGCGGTGGAAGGTTTTACTGGGACATAAGGGACACAAATGGTTATTGGATGCCTGCTCAGGGGCAAAACAAGCAGTGAGATCGGGGAAGGACTTATTTTATCCTTTCACACACATACTCAAACCCTTCAGCGTATTTCCTAGCAACTCTAACCCAGTTTCCTTTTCTTCACATCCTTCCCTGCCACGCTACCCCCTTCCCCTCTCGTCATCTAGAACAAAATGGTAAGTGCCATTTCAGGTACTCTGGAGCAACCAGCTAAGTTTCGTCTGAGGTGTTGCATTAAAAAGCACTATCTTTGCCCAGCAAGAAAGTCATATTCTGTGAGTGAATAGGTGTGACCTCTCAGCAAGGTATTGCAAGCATTTGGGGGTAGGAAAGGTGGGGGAAGCCATTCCAAAAACTGCTTGAACAGAGCAAACCATGAAAAGTAGCTGTTAGGGCTCGTTTCTCTGGCAGCTGCTCATCACTGTTTGAGGGCTCTGATCCCGCAATGGGCCATCTGCTCCCAGTGACTGGCCTAGGGAGGTTTCTACACAGCATGGACCGAACCTCTCAGCTTTGTCCAAGGGGAAGGAAAACAATCTCAGTGAGATCATGGAACACTTAACCAGCCCTGGCTGGTTTGCAGGCTGGCTGCTGATGTGATTTGTCTATCCAGGGGACAAATACAAAATGCTATCCTGAGCAAAAAGCTATGGTATTAATTCTCATTGCCTATTGCAGAAAAACAAAACCAAAACCAAAACCAACCCCTGAACCACAATGTATTAATCAATTTTGGTTTAGGGGAACAAAAAAAGCCAACACTAAACGAAAATGCACCCACCACCTATGGCATCTAATCAATCTTATGTCAGTAGGATAGATTTTCTTTTTTATCCCTTAATTTGGAATGGTGGCTGGGGGGGTACTTTAATGGGATGGAAAACCTCTCTGCCCTACACCAGTAGCTGGCCTTAGGCTGTAGCAGCTCTGACTAGGTCCTGTTGGATGGCTTTTGCAAGGCAGCAAGAGTTGAGCTGAGCTGAGCTGATGAAGGGCTCTGAGGAAGTGTGCTGCCACTGGCGTGTGCTGGGGGGAGTGTGCAGGGGTCTTGGAGAGGTGCAGCACTGGACCTGATGCCAGTGAGAGCTGTTTCCCTGTTTCCGAGTGACAGGCTAGAGGGGCAAGGGAAGAGCTTTAGCCTGTCCCAGTGGCTGGCTGGGGCCTCTTCATTCCAGGAAGACCTTTGGGCCCCCCCAGCTTGAGACCTTCATCAGAACTTAATGGCTATGGTCATATAAACACGCTTAGGACAAGGGGACAACTGGTACAATAGAGTTGGAGGAGTTGCTACCCAAGCATGCATGCTTCCCAGG
Source organism: Psittacus erithacus (assembly GCA_009867235.2). Lineage (NCBI taxonomy): Eukaryota > Metazoa > Chordata > Aves > Psittaciformes > Psittacidae > Psittacus > Psittacus erithacus. The sequence goes on from WYDI02030308.1 coordinate 154,012, forward strand.
AGAAGCAGAGCAGCTTGCTCTGCAGAAGCAAAGGGAAGGGCATTGACAGAGAGGGAATAAGGAGGTGACAGCAGAGGATGGGGTTACGTTGTTAAGGCCTGCGGAGCTTTCAAGGAGATGAGGCGATTTGGAAAAAGTCCTTGTTTCCTCTAGTAAAGGCTATTCCCTTCTGCACCTTCCCTCTCCCTGGCAGAGATTAGAGCAGTAAGGTTAATATAGTAGCAGGTACATCCATGAAAATCCGCAGCTGAGTCTTCACTCCAAGTGCTGCCAGCTCTTCCCTAAATCTTCAGGAATCAAGGTGCCTCGTTGGAAGTGGCTCCATTGCCTTTGTTGACGTAAAAGGGGCGGTAATGTGACTGTAATGGAGAATTTGGGGCATGTGAGTTTGACCTACCTTCTTTTTCTGACCACCTATTCTTCACCCTCTTAAGTAGCCCAACCATACATAGCTTAACACCTTCAGCCTTTTCTCTTGCAGAGCATCACTGCCTCATTTCACTACTGGAGGTGCTGAAGTGATCAAATGCAAGTGATGTTTGCTTTTTGATTTATACACATGCTTTGCATGGACCTCATTCCTGAGCCAAATGAGTCTGTGCATCATATAAAATCTCAGACTATGACTCACGCTTTGATGAGAGGCTTCTCTGAGAAGAGGAATGTCACCTTTATTTTTATGCTTCTGTCAGTGTCTTTTAATTGCTCACCAACCTGAGAACTCTTGGGAGGTTTCACATTTAAAGCCAGGCACAGTTATGTGAGCAATCAACTAAGTTGCATGGTATTTATTTGTGCCCAAACTCTTGTGCATGGAAATTCTCACACAATGGTGTATTGTTTATTCACGCCTGCACATGTTGCAGGGCCCAGTACTAAATGCTTGTGTAAACAGAAGCATAAAGGGAGAGGTAGGGGCAGAGCCTAAAGCAATTGCCATTTTCTATCTCTCTGGATCTGTTTACTGCAGTCTTGAGTATCTCTTCTCATCAGGACCTACCCCTGGAATTTCATTCTTATCTGCACCATTACTAATAAGCAAAGTTGTGTTGCACAGTTTAGTGTTGGCTTGGGATGATCACAAAGCACAAAAGCCCATTTATTGATTGTGGTACCTGATTGCACTGTTCAAGGCAAAATCTCTAGCCTGGATGAGAATATGTTTACACTGGTGAAATGGTGTCCAAGGTAATCAGGAACAGCTGTGGTTTTGTAATGTCTTATCTGCCTTAGGTTTGATCCACTGCCCAGATCTTTCTTGCAGAAGGTGGGAGAGACCTCACAGGAACGTTGTGTGCAATGCTCTAGTTAATATTGGGCATGGCAGGAGGCTGGAAGCAAGGGCAGAGCAAACCCTGCCCAACCCGTCTTCCTGCTCAGTGCTGACTCCCAATACCTCATGCTCAATGTTCCTTTTTGTTGAAGCTCTTTTCATTTTATGGCTTTAATTTCCAACATAATTAAGATATGAAAGAGGGAGGTTTCATTTTAAAGGACTCCCTGTGGGTTAAAAAGACATTCCTCCTTAAACAGTATAGTCCTTCGTGGAAAATTCATGTTTACAGAACTTTCAGAGTGTGTATTACTTAAATACATATTTAAGACTCTTTAAAAGGTCGATTATTGGCCCAATAGACCATAAAAGCTCCTGCAGAGTTCCTGCAGTCCAGAGCATGTATTTCTATTTTGGGACTTTTTTTAATGCTCATATTTATCAAGTCAATTGTTAAGTTCAGGGCTATCTGGTGAACATAGACTATAAAACTAAAATAACCACTACAAATATATGCATGAGAGAGAAAGGGAGAAAGAAAAAGCCTGATGACTTCATGTGGGAGAAGTTACCTAAGCTGTCTCTATGGGGATTAAGGAAAGCATGGGTTGTGTTCATGAAGCACAGCATGCTGCCTGTCACGCACCAGGATGCTTATCACTAGGACCATCCTACCCGCATCCACCAGTGCTATAGAGACTTCACTTTCCTGACCAGACTTCCCTGGATACCACTACCATTAGGAGGAGCAGGTTGGTATCTAAAATCATGGGGAAGTGCCTTCATCTGAGCACACACATGATGAAGCAGATGATGATTTAGAAAGGCAGTGATCAAAACGCGAGACAAAGACACTACAAAACCTTGCTGTTCCTAGCAGATACACTTTGCTGTAGCACATCCAGAGACTCAAGGCTGGATTTTGTGAAACAGTCTACCCAGGTACATCCCTTTCATGGGCATTCATCTCCTGTTAAGGCCTTGAAAAGTTAGTACAGACTAAAGCTGCAGTCCAGCCACTTTCTAACTGCTGTGTATTTCCTCTGCTTTCTTCCTTCAGTGTGGGAATGGTCTCAGTTCTTGACCCTCTGCTTCTTACAACTCTTATTTCCAGGGAACGGTAAATAATCTTTCACAAATGTAGAATGAGAATTCAAAACATAGGTTTCATCTGTGGAGACGGGGGTAAAAGCTTGATGATCCCAATTCAGGTCATGCAAGATCTTACTGTAGCACGGTGTGAATGGATGTTAAGAAAAATAGATGAACTTTGTGTTTCTGTGGCTATGCATTGACTGCTCTTTAACCTTGTATGTTTGAGATCATAAGGCCTAAAATACCACTATCCTCTGCCCCTTATAATGCATTGTTACCTGTTTTGTGCTAACAGTGCAAAATGAGTGACTTACAGGTGTTCTAGTGATTTATGGTCATAGTCTGACCCCTCAGTTTTGATATTCCATCTGTGCACTGTAGGATGTAGCTAGCAAGATACCCTTGTATTTTTGTCTTTGGTGTCACTTTCACAATCTGTGCTTTCTAGGTGTCACAGACCAAGAGTATATGGTATCCCTGCAGGGAGGAAAAGTACTACAGATTGTAGCATGTGTGCTATAGTATTTCTATAGCTTCTAGAAGCCTGGATCAAATTTAGGCCAGGGCAAAATGCTTTCAATACGTCACTTTGAAGTATAGTTTATTCCTATGACTCAGAGCTGTGGTGGCAGCAATGTTAACCTGCATCCCTCTGCGGATGCAGTTAACCACAGGGGAAAAATAATGGAAGCTGTGTCTTGGAGCTTTTACATTCCCATCTCCAAAGAACCCAAGCCCTGGTCTCTTAAGTCTCAGGTATCCCTAAAGCAGATAGTTGTCTTGCTGAAGCTGCGCACATGCTTTCACACCAAGGGTATATTTCTTACCAAGACAGACTGCTTAGAGGATTTCCATGTCTGTGGTGTCACCTTTGCAGACTGATGTCTCACTATTGAAGGATAAGCTGTGACAACACAAAACAACCTGTTATAGATCAGTCCCTGCCACCATCCCCATCTCCCCTTTGCGAGCGTCAAGATGAGTAGCAGGACTGGAAGTGCCACATAATTAGTATTGCATTGCTTAACATTGAAATGTAGCCATTTCTGGGGTGGGACACGACAGCCATCAGACAGTTCTCTATTCCACCACCCAATCAGTTAGGAAAAGGAAGTAAAGAAGTGTAGTTAAAATGTCTGAGGAGTGCAGAGAGGTGGAATGCAATCAGTCAGTTAAATGTAGGCCAAGTCCTGAATGAAGCATTCTGACTTTTGCAAAGAGCACTATAGGCTATTTAATTACTGCAAAGATCCAAGGCCTGGGTTTCATGTCAGAAATTAATGACAGTACCTCTGGCAGTGTGATAAGTCCTAACCCCCTTCTACCACAGCAGCTCCATTCTGATTCAAAAATAACACCAGCTCTGCTGCATCACAACCAGTTCCAGCACTATCAGGCTATGGCCTTTCCCCACCATCTCCCATTCACAAATTAATCAGACCTGGCTCTGCTTGGCAGATGCTGATGCTCTTGGATTCCACCTCTGGTGCCCTTGAACTAGTGAGCAGTGAAAAGAGGATTATGAGACATGAATGGGGGATTCTGGTTCAGATGAAGGAGAACAGGCAGCTACTGCACATTGTTTTAAAGGTTGTGCTTAGAGGCTATTATTCTTTCAGCTCTTTTAAAACCCTGATGAAGCAAAAGGGGTAAATGCCCATGAGCATCATTTCCCATTATATTTCCCTGGTCCCATGCCTCTAAAATCATTTAGAATTCTTATCTCTGCCCATTGCACACAAAATTTAAGACCACTTCAGCTAGTCACTAGGTATAACTTTTTAATGCTTTTTGACACTCTTTAATAAACTCCTGTTGCCCTGGCTCAGCAGAGTAAGTTGCTCGTGTGAACACGTGTGTGTATCTGAGAGATTGACAGTCAGGACAGGAGATATGGGCTAGGTGTAGGACTGCTCCAGGCCTTCTCTGGGGGGAGCAAGAAGAGGATTAAATGTCTTATCACCTAAAAAAGGGCAAGAAGGAAGGGATAAAATACCAAATGCCTAGTACCGGTCTTAGTGAAGAGGCTCCCATCAGACTGTTTGCTGAAGTCACCGGGCGGATTCTGTCCCACCGAGGAGAATTGAAAAGGCAGCTTAGTACCATTGCCGACTGGAAGATAGAAGAGGTTGTGTTATTCCATGGTGTTGCATGCTGCACTGGGGAAGCCTAGGCATTTCAAAACATGCTCTGGAAAGCTACCTTCAACTGGCTTGGGGGAAACGGGAACTAACAGCCTTCTCCCTTTTCTCTTAGTAAGAAAAGGCAGATGAGTGCAGTCAGTTGTGGGGTCCCAGTGTACACAGTGTGCAAGTGTGAATTGATCCCAATGCTCCAGACAGGCAGGGAAGAGCTATTCTCTTGAGAGACCCAGAGTGCAGGTGTGACTGAAGAGCAGCAGCTTCCTGGCAGGCAAACTGCATCTCCAGAGACAGGAGTAACAAGGCAAAGCTATGTAACTGCCAAAGCTCCCTTGCCTCCAAGCAGTTGAGGCTTTATTCAAAGCCCATAGAAATTAAAGCAAGGCTTCCCCTCCTGGCCTCGTTGGGGTCAGGCCCCGGCTGCCAGAATGAATCTGAGAGCAGAGATGATGAGAGGGAGACAGCCCTGCCTGTGGCATGAAAAGCAGGAACTTAGGTGTGGTTGAGAGTCACCAGAGGTCCCCCAAGTAGAGTGGCCATGGATGCTTGTAGGCTGCCTCTGAATGAAAGGAAAGGCAGGAGCCTCAGAGCATGAACAAAGCAAAGAAAGACAATATGGGCAAGGAAAAGGAAGGTGGGCACCTGGGAAGAAAAGACATGACTCACTGCTGCTGGGGCTCTTGATACACTAGCTCAAATCATCCCCTCCTCATCGTGCTGGATGCTGTACAGGCAGTCAACATTGGGCAGGCTCTTATAAGCTAAGCAAAAGGTATATGTTTGATGCAGAAGAGCTGCCTTGTGCTTCTGAGACTGGCTGTGGGTACTTGGAGTCCACCACATCCTCCACTGGCTGCTTTGGATGATGCTGGCACTCCTGTTGATTGCACTTGGTTAGGAATCTCAGGATCTTTACAGATTGGTATCTGTATTTTCCATCTTCTTCTTTCATTGTCTAAACAGGGAAGACAGGGATGCCTTTCCCTCCTGTACATGTTGGATCTAGAGCAGTGAGATCCTGGGTTTGGGTCTATGCAGACAGTGCTGATAACCCAGCTAAGAGATGGATCTGTGAGACAGTGATTGACAGGTGACAGGACAGCTGAGAGGGGAAGCACAGGTTTGGTTAGGCAGCTAGAAAGCTGTGGCACGGGGGGTTAGATCCTTTCACACTGAAGTCGGAATTACCCGTACCAAGTGTTTCCTCAGTCGCTTGGAAGGAGGAAAATTCCCATGATCGTGGGTTGAAACTGGCTGTAAAACAAGAGCATCCAGTTCAGCAGTTGGCTTCTGATGAGCTGGCTCAAAGGCCTGTGCCTGGCACTGCTCTATGAAACAGTCCCCACCAATCTGGAAGCAGCCCCAAACCAGAAATCTGGGTCCATGGAGGAGAGAAAAGCCTGGTCTTTTTTCCTCTGGGTTCTAGGGAATAATGAGCAGACTTCTCATTTAGAGAACAAAGCACTCCAACAGCCACAGAACTGTCTTCAGCTGCATTAAATTGCCAACTCAGGTTTGTCTACTCAACATGACTCTTCTGCAAAGAGTCATGCAGGCAGAGGCTTGGATGTGGAGCTCAAAGAGACACAAGAGAGGAACATTTCTTGCTCCAGCACACATTGTCTCAGCCACTGTAGCAGGCTGTAGGGTTTCACTAATGCATCATACTGTGATGCAGACTAGTGCTGTTGTACCCCTTTAGTGAGACACTGGACTCCCAGAAGAGTGAAGAAGAGGGGAGTACTTGGAGCTGTTATGCTGCCATCCTGTGGCCTTTCTATTTAAGCAGTGTTTCCATTTAAGCAATTGGCTCTCCCCATCTGCGCCTGAGTTCCTTCTACTCTTCATTCAAAGCCTTCCAAAGGCACAAGATGATCTTTCCAACCTCCTCCTGGCTCTGGCCAAGCTGTTTGCCACATCAGCAGAAGAAAGCTCAGTGTAAAGGACAGAAAGGAGTGCCCAGCAATGGAACAGATTGTTCCTCTATATTGTTCCTCTATCTTTTAGGCAGCATTTGAAACCTTTTATGTCTCCCCTCTGCCTCATTTTGACACCGCTGCAAGCAGATGCTCTGTGATACTGTTTTTAATGACTAGGGCAGTAGAAGTCTCCTTGAATTTAAGCAGGGCTTAAAAAAACTATAGGTTCAGCTCAAATCCAAGCAGTTTCTTAGTGTGGGCCATTGCAGTTAGTACAGAGCACAACTTGGGTAGCCTTCCTCAATGCAGCCAGCAGACTTGCCACTGTGGCTTCAGGCAGTATTTGCAGTGATCCAAACTAGCGAGAAAAAGGGTGTGTTACAAAGCTATCGTGAAATATTCAAGGGTATTGTGTATTAGGCAATGCAAAGGGTGGTCCTCTGTGTTTCAAAATCCCATTTTATGGAATTCCTTAGAAAAGATGCAGTGGGAGCATTGCTGGACTTCTACATGACACATAGTGCACAGAACCCTCTAGAGAGTTAAATGATTATGGGTACATCGCATTATTCATCAGATAATCCTTTGCTAGCCAGCATGCAAGCTAAATGGGTCATGTCTCCTGTTTGCCTACTGATTCATTCCATTCCCAAGCACCCCATCAGTGCGGTTTCAACAGCTGGTTCCTTTCTGTCATGCTTGAGTCCTCATCCTGGCAAACGAACCCTGTGCTATTCAAACCCCATTTCAGCAGAGATTGTGCTCAGTGGTGTTTTTGATAAAGTGGCTTTGTTGGTAGAAAACACAGACTGAGGAGTTTCGGAAGGCAGCGTGTCTGTGCTCTGAGGAATAGGTAGATGTGCATAGGCAGAAGTGCTCCCCCAGTATGTGTATACTCAAAAATCCATTGCAGGACCAGTGGCCCACTGGACTGCAAGCTGCTGTACAGCCCTCACACTACTCTCTAGCTGACTGCATCCAGCAAGTGTCTACACTGGCTCAAATAAAGAGCATTCAATAAGAAACCCTGTATCTAACAGTACCTGTTCATCCCTCCTTTCTCTAGGCACATCCTTCAGGAGGTTGGGATGCTGGATCCCAGCTGGAAGCCAATAAGCCCCTGTTTCCAGGTCTTAGCAATTAATTATCCAGAGAGGAGAAGAGGGAAGTCCCTGCTCTGATTTGGAGCAGTGAGCAGCTAGGCTATGACATGCAGTGGCATTGTCACAAATTAGGTTTCCTTTTGCCATGTCAGGCTTCACACACGTGGGAGCAATGATGGCAAAATAGCATTGTCTACTGTGTTCCCCCCATCATACCCTGCTACCCTCTTCTAATGCATGATGGGCCATTTCCACCTGAACCTGAATTTGGGTGGAGGTGGGTTCAGACCATGCAATTTTAGATCTAACTTACCACCATCCCTTAAGGTTGAAACCAGTTTTGGATGCACAGCTGAGCTGTGGTCTCTCCCAAGCATCTGCAGCTCCACTTAGCAGAACATGTGTTTCCCTGACAGCGCAGGGCTTGTAAAGCTCTGAAGCAGCTGGGGCAGCACAGCAGCTATAACAGCAGCATCTGGAGACAGGCTCCATGCAAAACAAACCCACCACTGGCAAAATGCCCCCCTGCAGCCCCTGGTGAGGAGCCTATCTCCTAGCTTGGGGGGCCTGCAGGAAACAGTCCTGCTAAAGTCTCGCTGATGCTCAGCTGGGAATGCTGCCTCTGCTCCAAAGGGCATCCTCATCCCCATGGCGCCAGGCAGGGCTGCCAGGAAGCTGCCAGGCGTGGGCTGGGAACAGCAGAGAAGGGCAAAGTGGAAAATACACACAAAGGGCTCAGTGTTGGGATCTAGGTTATCCCCATGGAACCTTAACAACAGAGTGGGCAACACTGCACTCCAAATGTGCCTTCAGGGGAGTGCCAGTGCTAATTGCTGGCACATCCCTTCACACTGCCCGCCATATGGCTTTGCAGAACAGCAGCTGTAAACACCTGGCAAATCCAGGTCTAGACACCAGAGGAAATTTGGTTACTTATTTTGTGCTACCCTCTCTGGTTTTTGCTTCTAAAGGCATTGCCTTGCTTAGACTTTTAGCACTCACTGCTTCTCACTGTGGAGGAAGCCAGGCCACCATTAGGGTGCCATACCTTTGGGAGACAGGAACATGGAAAATCTCTTCAAGTTGTCAGGCTGGTTCCACTCATAGTTATTCATCATGTACCGATGGTCACCTGGAGAAGCAGAGTAGGGCATGAGCTGGAGGTGGCTGTTGAGTGATCTTGATATAGGGATGGGAATAGGGGGAAGGGGATAACAGATTGGAATTGCTTCTTCAAGAGCTGCAGGAGAGATGGTTCTGCTCTTTGAAAACAAGTTTATCTGTTATTTCTTAATACCTCTGTGGGACTGTTTGGCTGGGAGGTAAAGCAGTGCTGTAGCTGCCCTGAGGTTCAGCCTGGGGTAAAGGAGAAAGCTTCCTCAGAGATATAGCACAGCTGAAGCATTTGGCCATTCAGTAGATACGCTGTCTCCTGAAAATCCATAGGGAGATTTGAGGGTGAGGTATTTTCCTACCAAAACACTGCCATGTGGCTAAAAATATATCCCACTACAAAAGCAGTGGTTTGGCTTCTTTTATGTGTTTAACCTGTGCATAGTGCTGGCTTCCAACCAGCAGACCTTGAACTGCAAGTGCTACAAAGCTCAAGAAAATCGGTGTTGGGAGAGCTCAGTTGGTTTCTTCAGTTTTTAAAGCAAAATGCTAAACCTGAGCTGCAAACAGCTCTAACTGCTCTTGGACAAGGATGTTTGCTTCAGGCTTCATGCAAAGTAGGTGAAACCTACCCTTTTCCCACGTATTACAGAGCCCAGTTTTGGTTTTCTGACACTGACCCACAGGAGCTGGTGCTCTATCAGTGGAGATGCTCATAAAAACACTCTCTTTTAAGGCCTCAAGTGTTCTATAAACCTATTGCTCTCTGCAAGGGGGTGAATTTGTTTCCCATGTTTCAGTAGTTCCATTCTTTGCTTCTTAAGTCATTGAACAAACTTTTATATTCTTTCTCCCATTTATCTTTGTGTTATTTAAAATCCCTGGATGTTCTCTGATTATTTTCCTCCTTGCCACACTACGAAGTAGGTGCCTGTTATGACAACTAAAAGAAAGTGGATTCCCTTTGGAGTCTGCTATTAAGCTGGTTTCATTCCATTAATACAATATTTCTTCCTGGGAAGTTTTTTACACTAGAAGATCAAGCCAGTTGCAAATGAATTTGTTGCAGTGACTCAGGGGGAGTCTGAGTTAATTAAATCCATTAAGTAATTGTGGAGTTATTTCCTCGCAGTCACTAGATGCAGAGGGCTGTCCTCTTTCAAGTGTAACTGTGGGTTGAAAAACGGAGAGCTCTGAAGCTTCTGAGACTCACCTTAAATAACATTTCCCAGCTGAGTGGATGCCATTGTTCTTCTCATTAGGCAGGCTCCAAGCTGTGGCCATTAAATCCCTGGTAAAGTTTCTCAAAGTGCCCAGCTTTCTGGCAGGAGTTAATTGTTGCCCCACTCATATTTTGCCACTTGAATCCCACAGACTGCAAGTACCATTGAGGACTTCTGACATCAGTAATATGGAAGGGGCCCGAATTAAAAATGATCAAGAAGTAGTCAGTTTTTATGCAGAGCCACTAGGACTGAACATACTCTTGTTGGGTTGTACAAATAGCCACGTCAAATATATTTCCTTCAGGACTGGCAAAAAGGAAGTGTTGAGAATCCAGCAAGGTACATGGTAGTGTTAAATGTTGGAAGACAAGTAATGCTCAGTTTCTGGTGCTACCTGAATTTAGGGAGAGTTAAAAAATCCAACTCTAGCTATGTATCATGAGCGCTTTGAACTAAGAAGTTCAGCTCTCCTGACCAGAAGTATCTGCTCCATCTAATTCATGTCTAATGGAGATTGACGGCGCTAGATAAACATTAATGAACTGTTTGCAGCACTGGCTCCTTGGGGCCAGGGGCTTACTCTTTCTCTCCTTAATGTAGGGAGGCAGCAGGCTGTCACTTGATGAATACTAGTGATTCTCATTACAGATCTAAATGTATTCTGGTCCCATGTCACCTTCAGTCTTACTGCTCTAGACTGTGAAGGCAGGCAGGCTGATTCACAAAACCCAGGCTCTGAAAAGCATTACCGTGTTGACCAGTAACTGAGCCCATGTTGTTCTGACTGCTGTGCATCTGTTCAACAGGCTGCTTTTTGTCTGGGTTTTTGCTTTGAAGGGGTTTTTTGGTTGTTTCTTCTCTTTCTCCCTTATCATATCATCTTGTAGTGTGCATTTGTCTTTTCTGGAAGGAAGCTGAAGTGATTTACATGGCTGTTGCCCGGGAAAAAGGTGATGTATTAATATGGCAGGAATTAGTACTGTGAATTTGCATGAAAAAACAGTGATCTTGCAGATTTGCAGCAGAGCTCCTCAGGTGCTTGTATTGCATGAACTGGACTTGAGACTATCCCTGCATCTTTTTGAGTCACACATCCTCCTGAACAGCAGGGTGCAATTTATCTTCATGTTACCTATCCAGCTTCTTGACCTTTATTGTTCTGGTATCTAGGTTCCACAATTGTTAATAGATTATACCCTTATAGCAGCCTGGTGAGATAACTGTTAATTCCAATCCCTATTATTCTTAGTTCAGGAGGTCATCTTTTGGGAATAATTAACCTGCCCAAGGTTACAAAAGCTTTTTGTGGGAGAGTTAGGAAGTGAAACTCGGCTGTGGAATCCCATTCTAGTACCCTGGCCTCCTAAAATGATGTGTAAGCTTGATGCAAGACAAATCCTTTCTGCAGAACTAATAGGGAGACATGAAAGTAAGACTTAGCAGACTCTTTGCAGTGCTGTGATACTAACCAGTTACTGGTAGTGTTTCTCCTACTTTCCCTAGGTCTTTGCTTACTTTCTGCTCTGTGAGAGCACACTGACCACACTTCACCTCTGACTCTGTGCTAGGCTTTGCCGAGGGAGGGAGGGAAGGGGTAGATCTCCGATACTCTACCATTCTCCATGTGGTTCCTCTCTATGAAGTTGCGGCCAAGGTCTGCCTTGCAGATCTTCTCCACGTGCCTCATGCAGACATTCAGGAGGTCATCTCTGAGGAGTCCCATAGATGGGCTCATGCTCTCCCCTTCGAGCAGCACGCTGTATGTTGGAAGAGATGGAGGGGGGACGTAATTCCGCATCAAAGCGCCAAACTCCTGCCAACACGAAGGGAGAAGAGGTTACTGAGGAACATATAGAGCTGGAGGTTAGATCCTAGGGAACTGGCTAATGTTAGGCTCCAAATAGCATGAAGTGCAAAGGAGAACAGTGAAGATGGGTGGGGGCAGACAAATGTTCTGCCTGGGAGCTGCAGCCATCTACAAAAACACCAGGAGCTGGCATGCAGAAGTTCATTCTTCACCTACCAGAGCAGAGGCAGCTTTGAATATCAGGTAGGTTCCTGCCATAAATGTACATTGATCTGGTGGATATTAATGCATCTTACACCAGACTGGGATTTGTCTTTGGGACAAATACTGTCTTCATGGAAAGAAAACTAAACTGAGAGCTTGGTTACCTGCAGGAAGAGCACGGAGTCACTGATCTGGTGGATCTGCTCCCTGTTCTCCTTGTCTTCCCGCAGAAGCTTTGCCCTCTCTTCCAGCTCATCCACGATTTCTTTCACGTTCTCTGATGCAGTCTTTTCCCTCTGATCCAGGGCAGCCTTCACTTCATCCCTCTGCCTCTCCAGGTCACGGATCAGCTCTTTGAAATGCTGGTCCACTGTTGCTTTCTCATTGGTGGTGTAGTTCTGCAGAGGGAAGGGTCAGAGAGAAGGCAGCAGGAAAGAGGCAGGAGGAATAACCTGTTAAACTTCTCAGGGAGCCATCTAACAGAGGGAAAGAGAGAGTGGGGGATATGTCCAAGCATCCTCAGCATTTAGGCTGGGACTGTGGAGACTCTGGGTATGTAAGTCTTTGCACCAGAGACATGCTAAGAGGAGTAATACTTGTTCCTGCAATAACTGTGTGTATGTAATCTAAAGGGCACGCTGTCTTCCTGATTATAAGAGCATATATTTCAATTCCTGAATTGCACTCTTCAGTGGTATTTAAAACCACTGTTTAACTTTCTAAATCATGATTCTGGCTCCTCAGGAATTTGAGGACCAAATCCCCACCTTTTTCAAGGATGAAGGGGGCTAAAACACTTGTTACAAGCCTCACTTCTAGGTTCCTCTCAAATATTCCTCAGAAGGACTGTGAATGTAACTATTCAGAGTTAAAATTTCTAGGTCAGGTTTCCAATAATAATAACAGTAATAATGGTAATAATAGTCGTAAGCGTAATAATAGTAATAAAGCAGACGAAAAGCAGAACTGGCAAGACAATGTACGTGTACCACATAAAAGGGAGAAGAATGGCTTTGCCTATTAATGTTATGCAGATTTTCTGGGGTGTCTTCAAATTGTGTTTTCACTGCTTTATTCAGTTAGGGTATAAATGACAAAAATAACACCACGACTATAGTCTAACCCTTAGAGTGATGAAAGAATTATAATAGAGCCCTGTATCTGTATGGAAATGAGCTGTTCCACCATAAATCAGGCGTTTGCTGGTGTAACCGCATCTTTTCTTGTTGCCTTATCTCTGTTTGGGCAATCCAGAACCCTTCTGGAGTTTGTTCGTGCGTGTGGTCTAGCAGGAAAGAAAGCAGCAGCACACCTTTGTTTCCGAATCAGCCTGGCAACCAGTGATAGAAGAACTGCAAGGGACCGAAAGCAGGGAGGTGCCTTGGATCATTTTGTAACAAGGCTGTGCTGCCTCCTCTTGATCTCCTGCAGGGTATGTTGCAATGGTAATTTAGTAGGAGTTGTTGTTTCCAAGACTTGGCATGAGTGAATTTTGGAGAGTGATGAGAGAGAGTGAGGATAAGGAATGGAGTGAATAAGAGCTGGCTATGTCAAAGAAATTGAGGAAAGGAGGAAAGGGATGTGAGAGAGTGGAAAAGAAAGTGACAAGTACAGGAAAAAGAGGGAAGTGAACTGAAACGAATATCCCATACGCACCTTGATGCGGTCTCTCTCCTTCTGCCACTTATCGATTTCATCTTCTACCTCAATGATCTTCAGCTGCAGTTGCTCTTTCTGCAGTGAAAGCTCAGCCTGTGAGGAGAGGGAGAGTCTCATGAACTGGAGATGAAGGTGGCCTACTTCAAAGATGCTCTGTGCTCCCACTTATACATTTGGCCCTGAACAATAACAGTTGGGAGGTACAGGTTCCTGGCACTGCTTGAAATGGAGATCATGTGCTGACACTGGACAAGATCCCAGAGCTTCTTGCTGGGTCAAGACATTCAGCTTCCTCAGCAAAGACAGCAGCAGAAGCACCCACCTACTAGGCTACCGTCATGGGGCCGCTTTTAATCACATTAGAGTCATTAGCTGGAGGGGGAAGAGGCCTGTTTCAAAATTCAGCTGTGTATGCAGTGAAGGGCCCATCCCAGGGTGTGCCTCTGCAGCAATAACAGTTTTCATGTAATTACGGAATGACGTTTGACGAGTGTTGCAACAAGAGGACGATGCCTCCGGCAGGAATTCTGTTTAGACAGGATTGTGGATTAATTTGCTCTGAATTGAGAGCTTTCATGTTATGATGAAGCTGGGGAATGCTTGGAAAAAATAAAAAACAGAGAAGGAGGAAGGAGGAGGGAGGAGGTGTAGTCAACCATTGCTTGGCTTAGATCAGCAACTTCACTGGCATTCATTTGCATTTCGTTTTGCACTGGCTTCCCAGAGAAGCTCAGACCAGACAATTGCATGCAGGGCAGTTCATAGAACTGGAGCCCGCGGAGGGCTGGGCAGCTATGCACTGATGTAACACGTCGGGTGGTGTGCATGCCATGTCTCTGGACATTACTAAACAGGACCTGGCTGTTTGGTAATGCCTTGCGCCGTTAACTCTGGGCAACCTCTCCCTCGGTCGTTCATATTCACCACGTCCCTGCCCAACAGATCATGACAAAGCCTTTGTTTACGCATTTCAAGACCTTTCTGTGTTTCATGTGTGTACAGGTTGGTCACGGCACAACTATAACTGCAGGGCAATCTGGCAATGGAGCACTTATCCCAAGAGCTGTTTAGGAACTACGCAGCGTGCAGGAATTACCTGTACTCCACAACTGAGCTATGTCGCATCGGAAAAGTTCTGAAAGCCTGCTGTTCATGTGGCATCCTTTGGCAAATGGTTGTATTACCCAAAAGCACTTACATTTAGGCCAACAGTTAGAGGCAGGGGAGATGAGGGATGGATAAATCCCCTTGTGCAGCAAGTAACACAGTGAGGTCTCCCTGCTGCTAAAACACAAGTTCCCACTGCTTTGCTGCCACCCAAGAAGATAGCACAGCATGAAAACCTGGGTCTTCCCTTGTGATCATGGTTTCCCTTGGGGTGCAAGTTTTCAGGTTTTCAGTTCTTCATTCAAGGAGTAGAAAACAGCATCAGACAGTGAAAGAAAAGCATGCAACAAGCTGTCAAACAGCTCAGACCAAGGAAATCAGCCCATCAGGGCTCTTGTCATGGTGTCAGCCACCGTACTGTCTGAACGTCCTCTTAAGCTTGAATCATGCACAGCTGAATCTGAGAGCCATTGACTTTAGCTGCTCCAATTTAGCAAAATCCCTATTTATAGAGGGAAAACAATCTGATAGTTGTTGTATTGCCTGACAAAACAAAAGAAAGGGGGAACAAAAAAGGCAAATGTACTCAAAGGTATCTCAGTGCCAGAAGAGCTGCATCCTCACATTGTCAGTGTAATTGTCCTTGTTTGTTGAGAGTTAGAAGAGCACTGGCCCTCTAAATACTATCCATACACCCTGACAGCCTTCAACAGTCAAGTAATACCGTAATGAGCTGAAGCTCATATTCTACAGGGGATCAGAGAAGATGGCATTAATTGTTAGCAAAGTAAAAAGCACATCTGGGCAATGGGAGGTCTTCCTTCCTCCTCATCCCTAAATATCAGGACATTTGTATTACAAGAATAGGAGTGAAATCATACAGAGAAGGACTGGAAGGAATTTTTTGAGACACTGTTAAACACAGGGATTTGAAAAGAAAGGTAACTGGAAAAAGAATCAAGCAGTGGATGGAAAGATGTCGAAAGCAATATTATGCTGTTATAGTGCTTTTTAATTAAGATGGGTATCAAAGGAGTTTTGTAAACTATTACTTGCTCAAAAGCGATACTAACTCCTAACAGCTTGTTGCAGTTATAATATCCCTTCACCCAGAAAGGTAGTTTGGGTGCCTCTGGGATGGGATGTAACAACTGTTTAAGAGCAGACCCACACTACCATTTAAAGCGAGAATTGTGATTTGCAAGTGGAAATTACAGAGATAGGTCCAATACCCAGAATGCAAATACCGCAGTCATCCAGGTTCAGCATGGGTTTAAAACGCCCATACTGAGGGCAAAAGGAAACACTAGCACAGACACCAGCAATTTCATAATAAACCAGTGTTTCATTGCACGGTAGTACAAACATTTAAACTAGTCTAAGCATAAAAGATGTCAAAAAGAGGCTCAGGGAGGCTGTGGAATAGTACAAGAAGTGGTGATGTGGGTACAAGGAGGCTTATTCAGTAGGGACGCTCTAGAGATGGACCACAATGTAAGGGGTTAAGCAAAAGCGATGTTTTTAAGGTCTCAATCAGCCTGAGACTGGCTGAAAGATTGCTTTGGCTATCCATGCACATCCTCCACTACATTTACAGTAGGCTCACTACAGGTACTTGGTACTGTCAACTTCTCCACTTTATTCCCTTTAAAGAAACTTCTTTCGCAGCTTTCTTTATGTTTCTCAGATCTTCCAGGGTCAAGAACTCCTGACCCCCTTATGTGATGGACCACCCACAACAAATCCTTTGGGTTAGTCTTGGAGTTCAGAAGGGCCTTGTGAAAGATAATATAGCACCTCCACCCACTGTAAGGGGAGTCCCTATAGTGTAGAAGTAATAACAGTGAAGAAGCTGTAGGAAATACAGGTTTAGACCGTTTGGTTTGACTACAGCAAACTGGCACTGAGAGTCTTTGAGCTGAGAAAGGATCCTCTGTAAGAGTCTACATTAATTAGGACAGTCAAGAGGCCTAAGTGAAAGTTCAGAGTGTACATCCACAGCTGAACCCAGCCCTTGTGCTGTAAAGGACCTAGAGATGTGAGATTATGAGTCTTGCATCATGACATGACTCATTTTTGCAAGGCAGCAATACAAGCATCATCATGTCTTAATGCTCTGGGAACCCAGTCCTTGAATCAGGGAACACCCCTGTGTCACCAGCCTGGGAGAGCTATGCTAATTACCTGACAGCAACAAGCAAATGCAATAATGAAGCTAGAGAAGTGTTTAAACCAGTTGCCCTAATACAGGGCTTGTATTAGAAATTACATGCTAAGAAGTCAGCAAGTTGTTGTTTGAGATGTTATTTCTGCTGCTTTTGCCATTTCATTTTTCTAAGCTTTTAAACAAAGGTGGGTGTCAGTGGGCTACAACCTCTGTAGGCTCTGCCAGCATCCTTGCATTAATGTCTCTAGTCATGACATGGGCTGAGGCCAGGAAAGGCTCTCTGCTTTGCACAGTTTGAAGAGAATTCCTTAATGACAAACTGGTGGGTTTTCCCTGTGTTCCTCCCTCACTGCAGAGGCACTAATGCAGAATGCAGGCAAACAGGCAAATCAGCTGGCAGCAGGTCAGCTTCCCCAGCCTTCCAGCTAGGAAGAACATCCTGCAGGTAACTTGCACCATCTCTGCGGAAAGAGCATCTATTTTAAGCTGTGTCCACAGAGCAACCACAACTTGTGTAGATAAGGTCTCACAGCCACATTGTGCCCTAACCTTGCATCAGTGAGAAGGGCCAAACAATACTTCCACTGGCATGTTGACACACTCTTGTTTGCTCTCTATTCAGACAGTGAAGGCAATATAGACAGAGCTCAGAAGGAAATCCCTTTGGGTGCATGTCTGTGGATGGTTGACTCCAAAGCCCAGTTCAGCCTCTGTGAAGTCTCCCCTTTTAAAGGTGGCTTTGTTGAAATAAGGAACACCCAGGTCCCGTTTCTGCACAGCAGTTCTCTGCTGCCTCTTTAAACCTGCTGTGCAATGTGAACTTTGCTTTAAAGGTAAAGAATTAAAGAAAGGAATCAAAGTGCTTTTCTCTAGAACTGACCTGGCGTGCTCAGTACTAAGGCTGGTGCTGGATAGTAACGACAGGTTATTTACAGCTCTGTGACTGGCAGGCATATGTGAGGTTGTTTCATTTTGAGCTTAGGCCTGTAAAACAGGTTATGAATGAAGGATCCCCTTTCAAAATGAAGGATGCTGTCCGAAAGGGAGACTCTAGTTCTGCTGATAAATCAATCTGGCCAGAGGGTTTTATTTGGGTGTACAAGCTGCTATTGACAGTTTTCACTTTTCAGCTGTGTGTGGTTATTACCCAGCCTCACAGCCTTTTTCTTGGTTGTTTCTTGTGCTGATTCTGGTAGGGCTGTTCCTTTTCTTCTTAATCCGTAGCAGGAAACGAATGCTAAGTGGCTCTGGGGAAGGCATTAAAGGTTTGCTGGGTAAAACACGCAAATACCATTGTGTGGGAAATCAGGAAAAAGAACTCCGTCTTCCCTGCCAAGTTGTCTCTGTCTGACCCCCTGTGCCTTTCACTCTTGTCTTGTCAGCACACCAGGAAAAGGCGGATGAGTGACTTTTACCCCAGGCCCCTGAAAAGTGGAATATGCTGCCGTGTTCTCCCTCTGTCTCACAGACAAATAGCAGTCTTTCCACTGGTTGCCTAAATGCTCTAACTAGTAGGTGTCTGTTTACTGGCTTGTTTGCATTCCTTTTCTCTGAAGCTGTACTGTCTCTGTCTGCACTGTGGAGCGAGCAGAGTTACCTAATTTTACACAAGGATCTTAAACTATCCCTTGCTTTCCCAACACTGAGCTACAGCACCTTCCTTCCCTACAGGCCTTATAGCAAAGGCAGACTCATGAGAGAGACTGTAACCTGCATTAATTCTGCCATAGGAAAGGAATAGATGTGCCTAAACCAAGCATATTACACTTTATTATGTGACAGTTTTGTGCCACCAGATTGCTGAGCACCCAGATTGACTGTCAGGCTTAAGTGCATCACAGCACACACACATACATCCCCACACACCAAGTTCTGCTGGAATCCTCTCCAGGTTTGGAGTCGCAGTACAGCCAAGGACTGGGAAACCTTTGCAGATAAACCAATTGTTCCTTGACAACCCACGCTGTGTCAGAGGGCCTATGTAGATAAAGCTGTACTTTGGTCACCAGCCAGTGGTACAGGTAGCAAATTTGGAGGTACTAAAGCTACCCTAGAGATGCTTGGATGCAAGCTGCAAAAAATGGATCAAGGATGGGGATGACCTAATGCGGGGGTTTTGTTCATTCTTTCCACAAAGGCCAGCAGCATCAGTCATACTTTGCCACCCTTCCAATTTGTGGTCACATCCCGGTTCAGCTGATTTGCAAGACTGGAAAAGAATAGGTGGGAACAAAAGGGACTTGGAAATGTTCATTCCTCTTTCTGGTTCTTGCTAAGGCTCCACCTAGGGTGAATAAATCAGGGCTAGGAATAAACATTTGCAAGCAGCAGCTACCCTCTTAATTGTTTTTGTCTGAGTGAATACTCGCTCAAGTTACAACATGATCAAAAGTCGTTGTCAGGAGAAACTTGCACATGTGTATGATTCGTGTTGATAAAGCCCTAAATCCTTTAGGCTAAGCAGCAACAGAAACAGCAAAGGACAGCACAGGAACTGAAGCATGGAGCTAACAAGAATGGCATAAGGATTCTGAGAAAGAAATCGAACATCATTTAAATCTTAGGTAAAATCTCCTCTGCCCAGCTTCTTTAAAACAAGGCGTTCTAGGTCCATCCAGCCACAGGAAGAAGGCTGTGACTAGCTCTGGCTCCTCAGGGAGCAGCTGTTAACTCCTTTTCAGTAGGAACGGCTAAGAGGAATTGGATGACCTGGCAGACACCAGACACAGCTTTATGAGAGTCAGCATATGCTATGTTGAGAGCTGACATCAAAAACACAAGAATAGGCAATTATGAAACAAACAGCAGGCTAGCGAGCCCTGCAGGAATTTCTTTATGAACGACTGGTTGAGACATGGAAGAAATGTTGTCTGGTTTCAGTACGTCTGCAAGTTGCAGATGACATTGCAGGAAAAGACAAAATACACACACAGGAAGATGGAGAGCAGCTCTGCATAAGGTGTTATTTCAGCCTTAGATATCAGAGACACATCTTCCTACCACCTTAGAAAGAGTTCAACTCTTCTTCCAAGTTAAGGATAATGCTGGAATTTCTAGCAGCAGGTACTTTCATTTGCCTGTTCACCACATCAGAGCACTGGCTTGGGCTGTGCCTAAGAGTAGGATTTAGCAGATCTTAATGCCCTTTCTGGTTTCTGCCGTGGACCGGCTGTGTGACTCTAGTTAAATTGGTTTACATTAGCATTTCATGGGGATCCTTTCTGTAATATCTCTTGTCCTGTCTGCTTAGAAGGTTTCTAAGCATGCTCTTACTACAGGGATGTACAGCACCAAACGTGGTGAGACTCTGATCTTTACTACATCTAGTGGAATCATCGTATGTCCACCCAGCAATCAAAGAGTGTGAGACTTGAAGCAACCAGAGGTGGAAGACTTTTGATTAGTGAGCACTGCTCCACACACCAGCCTCATCTCCTTTGATATCCATCTTCTAAACCTATTTTAGTGACATGTCAGGGGAAATTGTAGTGTTTTGTGTTTGCACCAGGGATTTTTCTTTATCTAAGCTTCAAAATACTCTTCCCATAGGTGTGCTTGACACTATTATATCTGTAACAGAGAGAAAAACAAAAGCCCATAATCTCACCTTAAGTAGCTGAGATTGCAATTTCCAATAGTAACCTAGCAGCCATTAGTAATTTTAGCAGCCACTCATCCAATTACCTGCATTCCGGAGGTCCTGAACTTGAGCAGTGCCCACATTTCTGGCTATGGGGATCACTATGTAAAACTTAGCATGCTGGGCTTTGATTCAGGTTCTGCTGAAAGTCAGTCCTGCAACCCAGGATGGAAGCCAGGTTCTCCACCCCACCAATCCAGTGCTATGCTGCTGTAACCGGCCATTAGAGCAATGATCTCATGGCAGTGAACCCAGGCAATATCCATCTCCAGTAAACGCTTCCCATCCACTACCCCTGCATCCCAGAATTACATTGCAGACATGATTTGAGGAGAGACTGGAAAGCAAAAGCTGTGCTGTAACATAGAGGTGCATTGGAAAGACTGATGGGGAAGTGCAATAAAAAGAGCATTACCTCTTTTCCTGCTTTCTCGATCTCCACTGTCACTGTGCTGTGGTTCTTGTGCTCTTGGAACATGCAGAGGTAGCAGATGCACATCTGGTCTGTCTGACAGAACAGCTCCATGGTCTTCCCATGCACAGGGCATTTTCTTGCTTCAAAGTCCCTGATGGGGTCCAGGAGCTGGTGGTCCCGGAAAGCTGCTCCCTCCAGATGGGGCTTGAGGTGCAGCTCACAGAAGGAAGCCTGGCACACCAAGCAGGACTTCACGGCCTTTTGCTTGTTATCAATGCAGGAATCACACAGAACATCCTCAAGCTTCACCCTGGGCCGTGACCCAGCTGCTCTGTCAGGCTTGTTGAAGGTGGGTCTTCTCAGGTCGCCTGTCTCTACCAGAGGGAGGGAAGTTTTCTTCAGGTCCCCCATCTGCCCTCCAGAGAACAATGACTTCCTCCCTTCCCCTTCACTAGGCAGGAAGCTCTTTTTGGAATCCAAATTGAAGAGGGACTTCCTGAGATCGCCTTTCTCTGCAAAGGAGAGCGGTGGTCTCCTCATCTCTCCTATCTGTCCACTGGCATACTGCATCTTCTTTGAATCTGCCGAATCCATGCTGAAGTAGGTTGATCTCTTCTCGTCAGATGACTCCACAAACTGAATGATGGGCCTCTTCCAGTCACTCCCGGAGAAAAGAGAGCTCTTGATTTGCCCTGTCTCCAAAGATGCACTGCCAGTGCCCTTCAGAGCTTCCTTTTCGCCTCCACTAGAGTTTGTGTTCTTCTTCACTTCTTCTTCCTTTTTGGGGGCAGATGGACTCTTCACATCCTCTGGCTTCCCAGTAGTACCATTTGTCCTTGCTGCACTCCCCGTTTCCATCGTCTGAACAGGGCAAATGAGCTTCACCACTTAATCTATCCTCCAGTTCCTGCCTCTCAGCCCAAAGTGGGTATGTCTGCCCAGTCGTTGTCTCAGCAAGGAATGACGATAGAATGCTGGAAAGTTTCTGCCCAAGTGACGCACCTGGAGCTCCAGCAGGGAGGAGGAGAACGCCTGGATTATGTTGGGGAGACGCAGGGAGAAAGAAAGAAGTTACCAGGGATCAGAAGCTACAGCTGTGCACTTAATTATACAAGGCAGTCCACACCCAGGAACATTCTTGTCTAACCAGGTTTGGGAGGAAGGGCTGTTTATATACATAGAAATGTGTTGGGTTCTTTAAAAATCGTTTTCATTAAGATGCAGCAACCAGTTCGACCGCTTGTTTCAAAAATAAGTTTGCTCCTTGTTGCCAGGAGCTGAGGTTACCTCCTCGCAGAGATGGGCAGGGTCGGAGAGACCATGAGATGCAGAAGATGGGTTTGTTAACTGGGTCATACCCATGCACAGAACTAATTATGGTTGTAATTAAAATGAACGCCTAGAATAAAGCATTCTTAAACTCGATTCCCCTGAGGGCTTACTGCATTCAGTAGGACAGGGAGGGGAAACTTAGGGATAATACTGGGTTTAAAAGACCCTATTACCTTTATTTTGATGCTGGGTTTGTGCAAGGTCCATCCATCTAGACCTGGAAATAACCCAACCATGTAGCAGAAGAACACAGCTGACCTGAACTCAAAATGGGCTTGTCCTGTTTTTCCCACAGGCCATGTAATCTCCACTAATGTGACTAGTAGGATAAAACCCCCATTCCCTATTTCACTGTATGTTCTCGCTGAGGTAAGGGTTCGGGTGTATCTGATGTAGCTCTCCTCATAAATGTCTATTGAACTGAGACATAGCTGTAATGTACCTGGAAGAAGAAACATTTTACAGCTAAACAGGCAAAAATATTTCTTGCAAGAAAAAAGAACTGGGAAGGGGTTTTTAAAATAGATTTGTCTCCAGTAGCTGTATTCCTGGGAAATGTTCAACTTGTTGGAATCACAGAAGATTTCAGAAGAAAAGGCTCCTTAAAAGCACTGTGAATTCCATCACCTTGAAAAGAAGGAGGTTGATCTTCCACTCATATTGTATCAATTTAGCATGGAGTATGTTCTGTATTTCAGAGAGATTGCTCCCAGATTCATGCCCTGGCTGTAAATTAACC